>KE750209.1:27863-38583 GCA_000465285.1 Eidolon helvum | reverse complement strand
GAACACATAATGCAATATACAGAATTGTACACTTGGAAGCTATATTATTTTATTAACCAGTGTTACCCCAATAAATTTAATAAAATTAAAAAAAGAAAAAAAGAATAAAAAATAGTATTCTTAGTTTAGTATTTTATGAGTCAAAGGCCTAGTCTCAAGTTTATTTGTATACTTAGTTTTAGTTACGACAAAACATGACACTGATATGTAGATAGAAATTAGGAAAATAGCATTAATGACTGCACTTACTAATTCAAGATACTAGTTTTTCAGTTCTATTAACCACTTATGCAAAGGTTTTTTTTTTTCTTCTTGACACCAAAAGGTATTTTATTTTGTGGGTTTTTTTTTTTAAACAAATGAACCCTTAATTTGGAAGACTTTATGTTTTTTAAGTGTGTAGATGTGAAAGTTTTTATAAATGGCATTTAATATCATTTCTGGCCACAAATCATGTCATGATGCAGTATTCCCAGGCAGGTACAAAATGTGCTCTTTATAGCAATAGTTACGGCGTCATAAGGCTGCCTTTTTCTCAGTCATGTTAAAAAACATCATCCATCCCTTGAAGGTACTGATTTTAAAAATACTGGTTAGTAAACTAAACTACTTATCAGAGGAAAGGCTGGCAAATTTAGAATTTTTCTTTTATTTGTTCATCAAAGAAAAGCGCATAATTTGTCTTTAAGTCCAATAATTCTTTTAAGCACTTTGCCATGAGCAATCTAAAAACCTCTATGTGGCACAGAAGGTTTTCACAGCCACCTCTATCCCTCATCCTGTCACTTACAAAATACCTTGAAGATCCTATAATCTAAAGGTCTTCTCTTTATAAAATTAGCCGTGTCAATGACATCCTGCAACACCTAAACTGTAGTGTGCGGTGATTCATTGCTGTTGAATAGAGAAGTGAAGACGCCATCGTCCAGGCCTCCTCTTGCAGCTCCCACTTCTCTCTGAGGATGAGACACATGACTTTGGCTGTCTGACAATGAACCTAGAAAGGTGCTAAGGGCAAGCCAGAGAGCCAATGTCCTTTGGTCCTAGTCCAGTTCCATTTTACCACCTTGAAAAGAGGACAAATGAAAGCAGAAAATGGAAGCTATGCTCTGCAGGGGACAGATGGGGCAAAGGCAGGCTGCGAGCTAGAGAACAGGTATGAGAACATCTCTTGTCACCTCCACAACCCTGGAGTGCAATTTCTGTCCTTGAGGTAGAGCACAAACTGGGAACAGCCCAGAGCCTTGGAGGAGAAAGCTCTTTCTGAGTCAAGTGAGGAGGTGCCCTGAAGGTCACACACAGGCTGCAGACTCCATTCAGCCCCAAATAAGTTGCAACCTGGGCCTCCCTAGGAGCTAGTCGAGCAGTTCCAGCGGGAAGAAGGACCTGCTCTCAGCTTGCATCAGAGGGCGACTCTGGAGCCCTCCAGCTGTGCTATGACAACAGCTCTGGATGTCAATACCCTGACCGTCTCCTTCTCCTTGCCCACGAAGTCCTCCCCCAGCCATGTCACAGTGCTCCTTCCCTTCCTTCTTTTCACAGCATGGGCTGCATTGCAGGGGGCCTCATGTGACGGTGTAGCTCGCCCATACACAGAGTGTCTATTTTTCCCTAAACTTAATGTTACTCTCATTGTTTGAGGATTATTTTTATGCTGTTAAGTCTGATTATGTCAGTACCACAAAGGTATAAACAATTATTTTTAATTCTACAGACTATATTACTCTTATCAACAGAAATCAATTGATTTTTTTTAGCAAGTGAATTTAATATTTTGTATGTTACAGGATTTGGTTAAAAATATAATAGGTTATTAGTGCAAAATAAGGGGCACATTTTGATGATACCAGCAGTTTTTACATTATACACCCTAAATTTGGGGTTTTAAAGATGAATTATTAAATCTAAGAGGACCTAATTATAACCTATCTCTCTCTGAACATTCAGAAGAATAACATTTGTCATTATATCTCCCCTTCTGAACTTCCAGAGCAGTTAGCAATTTCTTGCAGCATTTATCACACTCTGGCCTATATTAGTGCTTTACCTGTACTCGGTTAATCTCCTGGAAAGGAGGAACGGGTCTCATCATCCTAAACCTCTGCCCTGCACCTAATGTCTGTTGCTCTGTTCTTTCACTGCATTTTACTAAACTTCTTGGCTGACTTGAGGTTCCTCGGTGTTTCCAGGACCCCCCGGGCAAGCTGACTTGTTGGCACTTGTCACTTACCCAAGGTTACATATGGTTAGTAGCAGTACAGTTCTCAAATATACTCCTGACTCCTAACCAATGCTCTGTTCTTGGCCACCTGGCCCTTTATCAGTTTCAGCCTCTGGTATCAGCCTCTGGATGCCTACCCATTAGATAAGCAAAGCAAATGGATTCCTTATGAGTCAGAATAAACATGTGCTCTGTCTAGTCCCGCTTGATTATATGCCCTATCTTTTCTTCTTTGGTTGGATTGATTTCATCTCTGAAGATGGTTTTCTCTGGATGCTGACTTTATACTTGGGCTGATGGTTTTTATAACTTGTAGCTAAAATTTTAAACAACTAGTTGCTGAATGCCAAGCATCAAATAATCTGAAGCATCCTTCTTGACCACTTGTGTGCTAGCGAGGATGGGTTTAAAGTCATAGGATAAATTTAAACCTGTCCACCTAATCTTTTCACTGTGACCAAGAACACAAAAATGAAGTAAAAAAGTATTTAAAGTTAAGGGATGCAGGGGGGTTGGTGGGAACAGTTATAGCATCTGTATGAGTGTGGGAGTTTGGGATATATGGACATACCGATATTGCTCAGCCCTCTCCGGAACACACCACATGGATCTGGAGGTAAAGTTGAAGAGAGAAGCCATTCTTAGTGTCAATTCGCAGGGAACAGTGAAGTCCTCAGACAAGAAACAAATGGAAAGAACTGGCCTGGAGATTGGCTGGTACGTAGTTAAGATGGGCTAGATTATGCTGCTATAACAAACACCATAAGAATCCCCACGGCTTATTAGAATGTAATTTCATTTTTGTTCATGCAACTTTCACATGGGTTTCCATGTGATGGCTCATCATTCTAGGCTACTTTTATCTTGCTGTGTCTCTCTCAACATTCTTCCAGGTTTTCCATGGCAAGAGAAGAAAGATCTAGAAGATCTCAAACCAGCTAATAAGTGCTTCACCTTGGAAGTGATATGTCACATCACTTTTGCTCACAACTAATTGCTCAGAACCAATCACATGACCTTACATAACAGCCAAGGAGCCGGGAAGTGTGATCCTTTCGTAAGCTTGGAAGGAGAGGAGAAGTGGATAGAGGCAAGCTCTAACAACATATCCTCTAGCTGGAGAAGGAGGGTGCTTTTTGGAACTTGCTCCTCCCAGGGAAGCTCTTGGAGCTATTTTTGTGTCTGTGAGAGTATCTGGAATGTGAAGGAAGAGCTGAAATTAAGTGGAGATGCATACTGAAGATGATCAAATTAAATGTTATTAGCCAGATCATCTGGATTCCAATAATTTTCTGAGTTCATTATCTGTATGCCCCAAACATGAATGAAGTCTTTGTCTTAGCTAAGATTTGGGGAAACTCAACAAGCATGGCTCATCCTTGCCTATAGAGAGGTGATATTAGGGGCAGAAGAAGATCGAGTATTCCAGACAAAGATGGTGCCTCCCAGTCAGGAGAAGCTCATTCTTATGTCCGTCTTGGAGATTCTAGTTTTCATATCAATTTAAACTGTTGAGCTTTCCTTAAAGAACAATATAACCAACATATAGATTCTCCTATTTAAAAAAAACATGCTATTTTTAAAGTTTTACATCACTATATTCCACATAACTTCTAACAAAGTGCCTCACCATAAGAAGCACTTAAACAATGTTTATTCAATAAATCAAGGAATGAACACAAGGAATGAGAACTATCAACTAGCTACTGTACTCCCAAAGGCCAGCCTCATTCTACAAGACTCCAGGGTGGATAATGAGAACTGAGGCAACTCCAGATCTTATTCAGATACTGCAGAAACATTCAGGACAGGCTCAGAGTGCTGGGATCTTGTTTGCTCAAACTGCTCCTTTCTTCAGATTGTTGGATCTGCTGTTCATTCCAGTAACGAACCAGCTACCAAGTCCTGTTCTGCACTGATATTTACTTGAACCATTTCTCAATCATGCACCAACATGATTCTAATGTCTATCCTTTCTTTTCTTGCCCTTGTCACTGGCCCTGGTCAATTTATAGAGCACTGCAGCTGCATGAGTGCCTGGGATAACATCATTGCAAGAATATATTGTGGGCGTGGAAGATGGGGATGAGATCAGCACCATTTTAGACATACTGAGTTTTAAAAACATTCAAGAAGAGAGATCTGGTAGGCAGTTGGAAGCTCAGAACAGGAGATTGGGGGAGTAGGGGATAGGATTACACATTTCGGGATTATTGGCATCGATTATTATTTGTAGCTGTGGTGATAAGGAAAAGAATTTGAAGAAGATGGCTATGTATAAAAGTACTTTGTATAATATTTGATGTTGTTTTTATAATCACTATTTTTAAAAGGTCCAAGAAAGAACTTAATAGATAAGAAAAAGGAAACAAAAGCACTCAGAGAAGAAAGAGGTTAGAGGCAGGGGGAGAACTGAGTATTAATTCATTGCCAATAGAAGAGAAAGAGGGTTGGGCTGAGGGCGCAAAGTGCTAAAAGCTTCAGAGCAGGAAGAGAAGGCCCGAGAGCACAGGGTCTGGGTCTAGAAGACATGTTTCTCAGCTGTGTTACCTTGGCTTTCCTTTCCTTATTGGAAGTAGGGATAATCACATCTCTCTCAGAATTGCTGTGAATGAAAAGATAGGGTAGGAGCAAATGCTTTGTAAAGAAGCAAGCAAGAACTGCTGGGATAGCTATTCTGTAGTTGTCAGTGGGGATGAAGAAGACGGGCAGAAGAATCTAGGGAAGGAGAAGCAGAGGAGAGGAACAGGATCTGGAAGGCAGCAGGGAGCCCTGAGGGATGCCCTGGTGTGCCTGGCTCCAGGACCCCCGAGCAGCAGCCTGTGCTCCCTGGGAGGCACTCCGGTGTGGAACCAGGACACCTTGCTGTGTAGGTGTCCTGTGCTTACTGTCTGGGTGATCATGGGCAAGAGCTCCTGATCGGCAGTTATCAACCCTGGCTGCACACTAGAATCCCATGAGAGCATTAATGAGTATTGGTCCTGGGACCATTGCCTCTGACTCTTTGGGGTGGGACCCAGGCCTGGGAACAGGCAGCTTTGAGAATCACAGTTCAACCCTGTATGATTCTTGGACTTATTTTCTGTCAGTTTGTGTCACTGACCACAAGATGGTGCCCTCTTTCTGCAAAATCTTTGATATTCACCAAACAGGAAACAATCCATTTTCTTCAGAATCCTGAAAGAATGGAGCTGAACTTAATAATCTTCACAGCATCTCATTAAGCTAGAATTCAGTGCCCTTGGTGTCCAGTCATTTAATGTTAAGCTTTTCCCTTCTGCCAGGAACCATACTGGGTTGAGATGTGTCATCTACGCCTTTGCATTCCTCAAGGGTCTATAATACAAAGCAGTCACTTATTGTTGCTTTATGATCACAATAATTTTAAATGAATATTCATTTAATCTTTTACTATTTTCAAAGTGCTTTTCACCAACTATGCTCAGAATAACTCTATGAAATGGGTATTGTTCTCATTTATAGATGAGAAAAATGAGGCTCAGAGCACTAGTTCAAGGTCATAAAACAACCAGATCCTGAGACCTTCCTACTATACTTGGATGCGAAGAGCAGGCACCATCATTGGGATTAGCAGTCAACTGCTGGGGACTTGAAAGTACAGCCCCAAGTGAGACTTCCCTGGACAACCTCCGGAAGACTTACTGAGCGAGCAAGAAAGATGGTCAGATGTCCTCCTGGAGTTCCACATTAACACAAACAGCAGGTCAGAAGACAAGTGTGACTGGGTTGAGCGACCAGCTGAGGTAACATATGTGAGGTTTCTAGTACCAAGCTGTATAGAGTCAAAAGACATTCAACAAGAGGACAGATTTTGTTATTTTTAATTTTCTCCACATTAACACAAACAGCAGGTCGGAAGACAGGTGTGACTGGGCTGAGTGACCAGCTGAGGTAACATGTGAGGTTTCTAGTACCAAGCTGTATAGAGTCAAAAGACACTCAACAAGAGGACAGATTTTATTATTTTTAATTTTCTGTTCCAAGAAAAAGAACTGCTATGCTAATGAAAAAAATGATTCCTAATTCTGCCTTAAAAAATTATACGCTCATCTCCAAAGAAAATCCTTTTCTATACCAGCAAGTGATGTCTTATGAAGCTAATGAATCTGATAAAGATGTCACTTACAGACTTGCTGCCAAGACAGATTCCCATAATTGGTCAGAAACACAAATGTCAGGGCCCCAGAACCCCAATCCCTCTGGGAGTTTTTATCCCAAATATAGGGGCTGCAAGTGTAGGTTCGAATTATTTGGAGTACAGAGACTGGTTTCAGGACAGAAGCAGGTACATGGAAAGTTTAATAGATTTGTATTTTGATCATTTTACTGACTGCAATGTACATCTTGCATTTCAGTAGGTTGTGCCTATTTTCTGTTCCTCAGCTTCCTTGACTATAAATTGGTGCTAACAGCACCTATCTCATAGGATTATTATAAGAATCAAAATAGTTTATTTATAAAGCATTTAGATACATGTCCAATGCACACTAAGCACTATGTATTTCCTAATGTTAAATAAATGGATACAAACATATCCACTTATATATTTTACAAGTAAAATTTTCATTTTTTTCAAAATTCCAAGTAATTTAAAAATTATGTTATTTGCACACTTGGAAGTACAGGAAATATAGGGAGACTGAAGTATTGCCTTATGACTAAAATTTGAAATCCCACTGAAAATGCATAAATTTGATTAGAATAGTACCACAGCCTTTGGGCCATATAAACATCAGAAATAGGTTAAAATTCTTTAAGCCCACCATGTTTTTCTTTTAATTATTACCAATGTTGGCAAATAAACCGACCCACTGCCTAAAAAAATACAAGTATAAAGCAGTGATCAGATTTTTCTTTTTTTTTTTTCGAGAAAATTTTTCCATTCTCTGCACGATTTCTTCTAAGTTTGGGGATTACTGGTCTTTTCAAAGGGTGCCCTTGGCATTTTCCCAACTATAGAGACTTCCTTGGTGAGTTTCTAGGGGAGCAGGAGTGTTCCACAGCAATACTCAGCTGAAACCTCCATCATTAAGTATAAATTTAAAGCATTCACAAAAAAAGAGCATTTGCTCTGAGAGATTTCATGCAACCCCAGAGAAAGATTGGAATGCTGAGAATGTAACAAGGGCAAGACTTGGAAGAAAAACATGAATTGAACATTGCTTTCCAATCTAGGGGTCATTTTTTTTTTTTTTTTTTGCATGCTTCATCTTGGCATTAATTTTCTTTTAATAGAGCTATCATATTGTTTCCTCATGATGGCTATTTAAGACTTTTGTTTCTTTTTCTCACAGGCTGTTTTATGAAACAAAATTGTAGAGAGGAGATGGTGATAACGATGTATCATTTCCATCCAGCTACTGTGAAACTCCCTCTTCTCCCTTCCTGGCATCTATGCCAATACATCAAACCCCTGCAGCATGCCCCCTTCCTGCATAAATCCCACTCCCAGCTCAGAAAACTCCTGGCCCAGAAAGAGGGTGGGGGAGCATTGGAGCTGGGACAATGGTGTGGCCATGATCCAGCACTCCCATGAAACCCAAACTAAGTTCTTTCACACCAAAATTATAGGGCAGCTACTCTGCTTCCACAGGCTTCTGTGCATTGAGCCAGGGCCCTAACTAACATCACATTATTGTTTCTATGGAAAAATGAAATTCTAGTTCCAAATACCTAACCTCAAATGAGCTTCCACAGCAAAACTTGAGTGGGGGACTATTTCACATACTCCCAGACACTCAGGAACAGTTCCGGTTTCTATAGGGCTGTCCATCTATTTGTTCATCCATTCACACTGTTTTTTCACTGTTTTTTGTTGTTGTTGTTGTTTTTTATGAAGGTACAGCACAACTGCCAAAGAAATGTAAAAAGCATAGTTTTTATTTACTGAGCTCAAAGCAATGGTCCTATTGTAAACTAACCTTCACTGAGTTTAAAAAAAAATATATTTAAAATGTCTTATAGAGGTGGTGTGGTACAAAACACAGTACACGATATTTGGAAACTTGTGAATCTCAGGTTAAGATGTTTAACTTTTCTAAGCCTCAGTCTCCTTATGTGTAAACAGGGATAATTATATTAACCCCCTAGGATTAATTTTATCTAAGACCACGTAAGTGTCTAGCAACAAATCTGGCACACACAATTCTTTCTCCCTCTTAACCTATTCTATCTCTTTTTTAACTCACTGTTTCACTTCAATAAAAAATATTTTTAACCATATTTAAGTTTCAGAAGCCTTGATCTAAACTTTTCTCTAGACTTCGGTACCCTATCCATCTATCTGCCTAACTCAGAGTAATGTTCAAAAGAGACCAATGTCGATAGATTATTAATTTATAAATTCAGTAGGTTCCAAGAGCTTACATATGTTGATGATTGTACTTATTTATATCAATTGACTTACCTGTGCCTACCCCCCCAAAAATATTTGATTTTTATGAGACTTAGTGGAGTTCACATTTTTTTTTCTTTTTTCTTGAAAAGGGATTTAGACTTTCATAACAGCCTCAACCAAGATCCTTTCTGTGACAACAGTTAGCAAAGTCAGGTTGTACTTGAATGAATCAAACAATGACCTCAATGAAAGACAAATCAAATTTTATTTAAGTAGATTCATTAGCTCTTCTTTCCTATTTACGATCAGGTCCATCTCACTACAGAAGCAGAGGCAAGGGCGGGGAGTGGCATTCTGCAACCAGAGCAAATGTGTATGAGCAGCGGGAAGGAGCCTGCTGTCCACTGGCGTCCTGTTGGCCTCAGATGAGCAGGAGTTCACTTTGCTGCTTGTTGTGTCCAGGACTCTGTCCCCTCCCAACACACTCTCACTGGTCCCCTTTCCTGGCATCTGTCCTATTTATTATCTGTCGGGGTTGGGGGAGGGGGTCTGCCTGTCAGAATGTGACACACTTGCTCCTTATTCTATGGTGTCATAATCCTCATTTTTTTCAGGTCACTCTGTATCCACTGGAGATCAAGTCTTCTCTGTGTCCACTGAAGATCAAGTCTTGCCTACCAAGTCTGACCCCAGGGTAAAAAATATACTCTTTATTATGAGGAAACTTCAAGGCCTGGGAGATTCAGTATAATTCGTAGCCCTCCAAAAATCACTTGTATAAGCCCATATTCTAAAATGTTATTCCCTTTAATTTACAATAAGATCACAACACTTTCTTTGCTTTGAATTGAAATGTAGAATTCTTTCCCCCTCTGATAAAAGATGTGTTTCTATCCTATGGCTAACATGTCGCCAAAGTTCGGAGATGTGCAGACACCCTGTGTTTACCACGTGTGTGTATTCAAGATTCACTCTGGTGGCTTAATGAAGCCAAATGTCTGGTCCTATATTAATCTTCGGGAGGGCTGATTTTAATTTTGTGGTACAGAAATAGGTTAAATAAACAGGCAAAAAGTAGACCTATACAAATGGCTTTAACTTACTAATCTATTACATCTTTGACAGCAATTTTAGGTTAAAATGGTCCAGAAGACAAAGTGCATAATTAATGATGAGAAAATGATTCTTTTAAGTCCCATAACAAGGAGTTCTCCCTTTGGTAATCATCTATTCGGAGTTTTATTCATGCAAAAGTGGTGGTTACTTCTTGCTTCTGTCCCCTTCATTCCAGTACTGTTCAGTCTGCATTTCAGTAAGTCGGGAAACTGTACGCTGAAATGCAAAGATTTCCTCTTCTCCAGTAAACATGGAGAGTCCTTTTGCTGAGTCCTGGTGACCAAAAAACAAAATATAGCAACACAAAATAATAATCCAACACCAATTAAAACTGCCACAAATGCAAATTTATAGAAATAAGTACAGGTTTAAAAAACTCTTTAGGTTTATGTGTTTAGATAATAAAATGTCCTATAAATTTTTAAATATACAATGTCTTAAATTAGACTAGAGAATCAACTAATTTAAATCAATAATCAATAACTAGAACAAGTCCCCAAAGGGGAAAACATTAGAATGATTAAAGCTAAAATGACACCCCCAAATCCAAATATGAAAAGTTTTGCTCAGAGCAAAGTTCTCTACAAAGTCGAAAGGAAGTACATCTCAGACAGAAAAGGAATTCTTTCTCCAAAGGTGCATGACAGAAATAAGTAACAACAACAACAACAACAAAAACAGTAGTTCTGGCGAGTTAGGAAAAGGCTGTCACCCTCCTCTGCAGCTTCGTAGATTGGTTTCATTCCTGAGGGGAGGCCCTGAGGACAAACAAACCTCTGAAGAACCTTTCCCAAACTGGGTGACTGAAAAGCCTTCTGGGGAGCCTGGAGATTGTGCATGGAAGCTTACTTTGGTAAAGTCTTGAGCTGCTGGAACACTTAAGCATCCCATCTAGGGTTCAGTTGGGGAGCCCTCTGTGAGGCCAGTAAACAGCCTGGGACTAGGGATATCAACAAGGGCTCACGAGCACTAAATGGACATTGGATTTTTGTCTCTTCCTTTAGGAGTTTGCTATTACACTCTTT
>KE750209.1:11451-27841 GCA_000465285.1 Eidolon helvum | reverse complement strand
TCAGAGAAAAGTTCTGGACTCCAAAGTCCACGTTCCCCACTAACCCACTGCAAAATCATGAGGCTCTGCAGTCACAGGCCCTGATTTCTTCATGTATTATTGGCCCCAAGTGCTGAACTTACTTTGCCTTCTAGCTGAACCCTGATCTTGGGGTGGGGGAGGGATCTAAAAGACAATGATTTAAAAAATTTTAGAAACTGAGATGATATAGCTTCTCAAGTATATTCTTTCAAATTGTCAAAGAAATTTTCTGGATATAAGTACTGATCTTAGAGAAACCACTGCTTCAAAAGGTCTCAGCGTGTGTGCTTATTAGCAGCTCTTTATTTCTATAAGTAAGTTTAAGTAATCATATTTTGAAAATTTGCTTTTTAAATAATTATTGTTCTCATTTTTCCAAACTCCTGAGAATGCCTAATTTCTACTCAGGTCAATAAAGAACTCTTTCCTCATTCCAAATGGTTTTTTATCTCTGGGGTTGGAAGAATGAGGCTTCCTTCATTTGAGGGGTGAGCATTTATAGATAATTGAAACTTTTTAACTAATATTTCTTTTTTAATGGAATGTATTGGGGTGACATTAGTCAATAACATCATAAATTTCAGGTGCACAACTTTATAATACAATCTCTGTATATTCTGCTGTGTGCTCACCACCTGAAGTCTAGTCTCCTTCCATCACCACAGTCGACCTCCTTTACCCTCTTCATCCTTCCCCCACCTCCCTTCTCCTCTGGTAACCACCATGGTGTTGTCTGTATCTATGAATTTATATGTTTTGTTTGTTCATTTGTTGCTGGGGGGGGGGGGTCCCACATATGAGTAAAATCATATGGTTCTTGTCCTATTCCATCTGACTTATTTCATTTAGTATAATACGCTCAATATCTATCCATGGTTGTTGCAAATAGCAATATTTCATCTTTCATGGCTGAGTAGTATTCCATTGTGTATATGTACCACATTTTCTTCATTCAATCATCTGTCGAAGGATACGTAGGTTGTTTCCATGTCTTGGCTATTATGAATAATGCTGCAGCAATGAACATAGGGGTACATATATCTTTATGAATAAATGTTTTCAAATTTTTCAGGTAGATATTCAGAAGAGGGATTGCTGGGTCATATATGTAGTTCTATTATTAATTTTTTGAGGAACTTCCATACTGTTTTCCATAGTAGCTGCACCAATTTACATTCCCACCAGCAGTGTGCAAGGGTTCCCTTTTCTCCATATCGTCTCTGACACTTATTATCTCTTGTCTTATTGATAATAGCCATTCTAAAAGTTATGAGGTGGTATCTCATTGTGGTTTTGATTTGCATTTCCCTTATAACTAGTGATGTTGAGTATCTTTTCATCTGTTAGCCATCTGTATGTCTTCCTTGGAAAACTGTCTATTCAGGCACTCTGCCCGTTTTTTAATCAAATTGTCTGTATTTTTGTTGTTAAGTTGTATGAATTCTTGAATATTTTGGATATTAGCCCCTTATTAGAGGTATCAGTTGCAAATATCTTCTATCAGTTGGTTGCCTTTTTTCTTTTTTGCTGTCAATGGTTTCTCTTGCTGCATAGAAACTTTTTAGGTTGATACAGTCCAATTCATTTATTTTTTTCTTTTACTTCCCTTGTCTTTACTGTCAAGTTCATAAAACCCCTCTGAGACCAAGGTCCATAAGTCTAGTGCCTGTGTTTTCTTCTATATATTTTATCATTTCAGGTATTAATTCAAGTCTTTAATCCATTTTGAGTTAATTTTTGTATAAGGTGTCAGATAACATTAACTAAAATTTCACTTGTCTACAGTTGAGAAATAGACCCTGTAATGCTTATTTATGTTTATACAGAAGGAAATGCAAAGTCATTTCTGGTTGGCCTGGAGTGAATCACCAGACCCCAAGCACCAAGAGAACTGGGCCAGCATTGGTTGGTTCCCTACAGAGTATCCTCAGAATCTGGCACCATAAATGTGCTCCATAAATGTTTACAGAATGGGGATTGGGATTTCTTTTTAAGCCAAGGGACTTGCCAGGCATTCCATGGTCCAGGCAGAGCCAGCTCACATGCTTAGACACTATATCGGGCACTCTACAAATCCAGCAGACATGAAGAATATCCAGAAAAGGCAGCATGGTGTAGCAGAATAAACTCTGGGCTGCCATTAGTCAGTGGTGTGACCATGTGCCTATGAATCCACCAATCTTGACTTTGTTTTTGTCACAAGCAAAAATGATCACTAAGATTCCTTCCACTTTAAGACTGTAATTCTCTATATTTAGTGATCTTGAGAGAAAGTCTGCTATACTGGCTTTAGAAGAAAGCAGCAAATCAGTGGTTAAATATATACTGCATTCCTTCTTCAAAATGTAGCCATGTATCAAACCAAAAACAATTAAGCTGTTTTATAATAATAAAAAAAAAGATTATGTTAATATCACCTACCTGGCTCAGCCCCAAATCATCCATCAGTATTCTGCTTTGCTCCAACTCACTGTCATGATGTTGATGCAAAAATAAGCTTGATAAAGGAGTTGATGCAGAGCAAATTATGCGCACCTGAAACAGAAGAAAATGAGTAAGTGGTGTCACTCCTTACACTTCACAAGTTGAAGGTAAAAACAAATCTCTCACAAAATAAAACTCTATTTGACATAACAGGGAGCTTAGATTTTTGCTTTTAAAATGTCCATATTTTGTCTAATTGTTTGTATCTTTTTAAAGAGATATTTTTAAAGTGCACAGTACTTTTCAAAATATTTTCACATAGCTTATACTACCCTGTGAAGTAGGGTGCAAAGGTTTTATTGGGTAACTTCAGGCCTGGGGAGGTCTTGGCTTGTGACGCCAGCTCAGCATTTCTAGTTCAAAGTTCAATGGTCTGTCTATGACCCCCAAAGTTGACATTTATACCTAGATCTTTGGAGCCTGTCTCTGTGTGCACAGAAGATGCTCCCCGGACTCACTGTAAAGAGGTTACCATTTTGCTGGACAGATAAGTTCAGGGCATGGCTACTCAAATTACACCCTAAGTTTCCAGAACCTACACTTATATCAGCATCATGCTAAGACATTCTTCAAAAAGACTAAATTTTACTTAAAATTTCTTGACTACATAAGTATTTGAGTGAATGTGCACATGTGATAATATACTGAAAAGAGCTTTTATAGCTTTATAAATTTTACATCTACTAGTATAAATATAAAACATATTCTTCTTGTTGTTTAAAGAGTCTTGAATTTGTTTCCAAGATTCAAAGTTATCCTTTTAAAATCATTATTCAAATAAATGTGCCAATATTTTTAAATAATGTATTGACTTTGGGACTAGCTTTTCCATTTCCAAATGGCCTCTACCTTCTCTTATCAATTCTTTGAATTACAAATGACACTTTTTTCTATTGAAAATACCCTAATTTCACAAATTTCCATGAATATATTTTCAGAATAATATTTGCTTAAAGCTCCCAATTTCTGAAATAATTTCGAGTACTCTTTTAAAAGAGAGATTAAATTATAAATATATGATTTAGTTAAAGCAAACGTTAGGAGAATGGTTTTGGTGTTCTATCATATTGCCAGATAAATCTTTTTTCCTCACTAAGAAGTGAAACTGCCGTGGTGAGGTAAGACTAGGGGGTGGGGACCATAAGCTTTCTTTAAGGTATTCCTAGCTGAAAGATTAAAAAAAAAAAAATTAAAAGGGGGGATTAAAAAAAAAAAAAAAAGTTGATCGATCCTGTACTCTAAGAACTACCTACGAATGCCCCCCACCACTCTCTTCTTAAAGCATTAGCCCTCTAAAAACAGGGTGCCACCTCCAAGCTCGGTCCCTTTATTTCAGACCCCATGTGATCACTTTGAAGCAGACTCTCAGGAGTGACCCAGGAGAACACCCTAGCTCTGGTGTTCTCAGCTTCCCACCTGTCCTGACTCTCTGATCACATGCCCCCAGGTCCATGGGAGTGCATGGCAGATTTTGAGGTCACTCACTAAGGTAGGCTCCCCGCAGCACTGCACTAGAGCCATGCTGGCTGCTCTTCACACTCAGGCCCTTTGCTGCAAACTCCCCTCCCTGGCAATCCCTTTTCACCCTGCATGGAGTTTAGCTACCACTTCTCAGCATCTTAAGAAGCACTTGAGGAGCTTGTGAACATGCAGGTTTTAGGCCCTATCCCAGGTCCTCATCTGCCAGATGGGGTGGGCTCCAGATCTGGATCTTAAGTAGCCCAGATGATTCTGATGCAGGTGGTCCTCAGCAGGACTACCCAGCCCAGAAGATAAGTACTCTTCCCCCAGTCTGTCATAGCACCATACTCCTCTCTCTCCTTCCAAGAGATCATCCCACAGTGGTGACTTTACATTTAGTTCTGCGGACATTCGATTGCTTCTCTGGCACTATGAAGGCAGGCATGACACTTGGCTTTGTCTGTCATTGAATTTCTAGCATTTAGCACTGTGCTCTGCACGATAAAGGTTGTTGAATGAATGAAAAAATGAAATATTAAAGTCTCCCCTCTCCCTACCAGCAGATTCTGGTACTTTCCTTCTCCCTCTAAAGTCCTTTCAGTTTTAGAATCACTCCTCTATTTCTGTACAAGAAATAGGGAGAAAAATTGTATCTGACAGTAAAATAATATTTAAATTAAGTCTAATTTGAAGTTGCACTTATACTTTTACCATAAATATATATGTACAGATATATACTATTAATAGTGGCTAACATTCATTGAAAGCTTACTATATGCCATGAGATATTCTAAGTGTTTACATCTCATTTAATCCTCACAAGTATGAGGTAAGTACCACTGTTACCCACTTTATCTACAGAAGGGAATCAAATCTCAGGAGGTTAAGCTGATCCTCAAGGTAGACAGCCTGGCCCCAGTGCTCACACCTTAACCACTAGGCAATACTGCCTCTGACGGACAATGGCTTAGAAATTCATGCTAAAACATATAGATGAACGACAACAAGATAGTACAAAGCTAGTTACTGGGGCTTCTGGGTTATAGGGAGAGAGCGCTCCAACACTGAGGAGGGTTCTATAGTCATTCATTCATTTGTTCATTATTTTATCCAATTATTTATTCATGAAACAAAGATTTATTGAGCATTTAGTCTAGGTAGGGCATTGTGTTGTAATTCGTCATAGAAAAAGCACATGGATATGTCTAGTTGAATGATAAAATCATTAATATAGCATAGTCTTACGATGGGAGTTTTACCATACCACCACTAATAGTACTTATACAGCACTCAGCTTATGCTAAGCATTGTTACAAATGCTTTACATGAAATAGTTTATTTTGTCCTCAAAATTCTCATTTGTAAATTATTACCCCAATTTACAAATGAGAAAACTGAGACACATGGAAGGAAACTAAGTGGTAGGCCAGGATTCCTGCCCAGGCAGTCTGGGTCCACAGTCTAAAATGTTGAGTTTTGAGAAAATGCACTAGATCCTTACCTTGAAATCATAAAAGTTATCAATGAGAGTTATGAATCTTCGAGCTTGAGTCCTTTTTGCCAGCGTAAATTGTGGAATGTTTCTCAAAAATATTGTATCAAAATTTTTTGATAGTTCCAAATAGTCACTGGCTCCAAGTGGCTGTAATTAAAATGAAATAAAGAACAGAAAATTAAAACAAGCCAATTCTGGTTGCCCTAGGATTAGTTTCATTTGAAAACACCTATTTTTCTTGTCACAGTGTGGCCCAGGTGGTAGCTTTGGGGTAACTTGACCAAATAGGACAGTGTTTTCAGAATGGGATAAAACGGTGTGTACTACACTGTAATCACAGCACAAAAAAGGAGCTAAAAAGGAAGGCAAGAGTACGGTGGGGAGTAAAAGAATATCTCCAGCTACCTCAGTCAGTCCCCCGTCCTAAATCTAGTCTTTATATAAATAAAGTTTTATTTATATAACTTCAAACATGTCCTAACAAACCCTTCCCAGGACTCGACTGCAAATTGGCACTGATGTTAAATGGAGCTACCTTATAATGACGTGCTGAATATTATGTCCCCATTTTGAAATAAAGACTGTGCTTCGGTGTGAAAATCAGAAAATATTTTTCATGTAACTTAAGGCACAATTATTCCAGTGCAATGTAGTAAAAATTGCTAACCTCATTAGGGGATATGATGGCGGGGGGGGGGGGGGGGGGGCGGTCAGGCGAGTGGTGGTTAATGACCAGACGTAGACTGAGGCCTCAAGTATAATTTGGGGTAGGATGCTACTTCTTGATCTGAGGGAGGTATGGCACTCAAGGTTCACCAAATTATTCACAAAGGTGCCATCTACAGATATAAAGCACTTGTTCCTGAAACATGTATTTAACTCAGGAAAATCATGAAAACTTCCTGCAAACACATTCTCTGAGGTTAGGAACATTCCCAGGAAATGTTACCTCTCCTCATTGTAAGCTGTGTGTGGATGGCTGTACCTGTGAGCAGGAACCATGAGCAGGAGTTAGGGGAGCACTTCTGGCCCTGCTAGAATGTGGAGGAGATCAGAGGCTGAGTAGGCCAGGAGCTACTCTGAGGTACTCCTGAAAACTCCTGGATCACCACAACCCATCCCTGGGACATAGGCATTGAACTTCCTCAATTTCTGGCACAATCCATCAACACTTCTCCCTGTTCAACAATGTCCCCCTCACTTGCATTAAAACTTCTTTCAGAAATTTAGACATGGCTATTTTCCTGGGAGGGCTGGGGAATTGTGAGGAGGGAGACAGTCATTCTCACCTTAGAACCCATTGACTTAAGCCCATCACTATACTAACCACCAGTGGAATCGATTACACTCAGGAAAGAAGACTTCTCATGGCCACATGGGAATAAGAGTAAATATGAGAGTTAAGCACTAGAGAACTGGTCCTCTCAAGAGAGAGCAGTTCTAAGGAGAAGGCAGGAATATATAGAGACTTAGGGCATAAAACGAGAGTGAGCGAGCGAGCGAGCGAGCGAGCGAGCGAGAGAGAGAGAGAGAGAATTTGTTTGTTTGAACCTTGAATCTCTAAAACGGAATCTTGCTGTCAACCTAATACGGACCAGGAGAGTGTGTTAACAGAGTAGCTAGAGGCAAGGACTCTAGACTGCCTGGGTTTGAATTCTCAGTCTCTTATCTACTAACTGTGTGCCTTTGGCAAGTTATGTAATCTCTCTGTTCCTTAGTTTTTCCATCTGTAAAATGAGAATTTGATTCCTATCTCACAGGACAGTGAGGATTAAACAAAATTATACATGTAAAGCATTTAGCACAGTGCCTGGGACATACATTAACAATCAAACCATTTTGACTGCTTTTAATTTTTACTATTTTGAGCTTAAATAATTAGGCTCAGTACAAATGAGTTGAGGATATAAAGAAGTGTCATTCTTAATAAGACCAGCTCATTTTGCTCAGCCACCAACTACATCCCAAACCCTAAATCAGCCTTTGTGCATTTCCCTGTCCTCAGAGTCACAGCAAGAACCAGATGAGACTATGGAATCTCCCTGCAATGAAAACAATCCCATAATGGGGAGTGTGAAGGCAAAGTATATATCTTCACGCAAAATGAGTAACTCATACAATAAGACTCTCATGCTCTGAGAGTGACTCACACTACTTTTTTGAGATCAGTTAGAATTTAATGTCTCATCTTTTGTAAATAAGAAAGTATATGTAAAAAAATGTAAAACCTCATCTTAGTTATGCAGTTATGTATAATTAAGCTCACTCTTTATGCATGGATGTGATTTCTATCAGTATAACTACATGCCCAAGGAAAATCATTATCAGAAGTGCACTGAAGTACCTAGGGCAACTGAAAAATCAGAATTTTGCCCACTCAGCAATTTTTACAAATTATATACCTTTGTCAGTAGGTTCTGCATTTGCCATTACATTAGCAAATATCCCTTTCCTTCATGTTCCTAAAACAATTATGTACTCATTCACATAAATAAAACTAAGCTTAATATAGTTATCTTCTTTAAAAATAACAGTCACTGGGGGAGAATGGAGAGTTATTGTTTAACAGATACAGAGTTTTAATTTGGGATAATGAAAAAGTTCTATAGATGGATAGTGATGATGGTTGCACAACAATGTGAATGTACTTAATAATGCCACTTAAAAATTTTTTAAATAGTAAATTTTATTTTACGTATTGTGTTACCACAATAAAAAATTAGTCATTAAAACAAAGAAAGGTTATTAGTTGCCAAAGAAATCCCAATTTAGGCCATGGAGAGATAGCAATGTTATTTTTTATCTTTAAAAATATGAGAAAGAAAATTAGCTCCACTAAAATTAATTTAAAATATTTTTTTAAAACTTTAGCAAATGTTTAAAGAGTATATTTTCTTTACTGGCTTCAATGTTGAAGTGTTTAAGAAGTGACACTCAAACTTTCAGAATTGAATTTGGTGGCAGATAAGGATTTCTTATTCATCAGAAACACTATTTTTCATTAATTAAATAAGTTAAACAGTTGTGGGCAAAATATGGTAGAGGCTTTGGTCTGTCACTTCTGGTTATGTGACCTTGAGCAGGTCTCTCTGAACTTCTGTTTTCCCCATTATAGGACCTATCTGACAGGTTTGTCCCAAGGATTCAATGTATTGACTACATATAAAATCTTACAACTGTGGCTGCCACATGGTAAGTACTTAAAATGTTAGTTATTAAGTTACAGAGTTCATGTGAGAAGTAAATGAAATGATATGTGCCTAGTACACTATTTGGCATACAACAGATAATAAATAGTAGCTATTCTTTTATTAACTATTAAAAAACTGTTTCCTCAGTTCATAAAGCCAAACAGGCTAAATAAGAAAACAGTTCAACAGATCCCAATCTGCCTCTCCCTTTCCACTCAGGAGGTAAAAGCCACTCCCTCTGGTTCTTCCTGCTGTCCACCAAAATATCTGCCCTCCTAGCACCTCAGACCTCCATGAAATCATAGAGATGACAAAAATAGCTTCTGCCTTAGGCCCTTTCCCTTCCACAGGTCTCTTGGGAATACCATTAGCACCACTTACGTAGGGGAAAGCCTTAGGCCCACATAATTATCGAATGAGTAAATGTATGAATAAAACACAACATAGCCTGAGGAGTGGGTCTACTCCTTCGTTTAAACCCATTTGTCTTAAAAATAATTGAAACACCTACCAAAAATAATCCCACTCTTTCATAGTTGGCCCAAATTTCCCACTCCCAAGGCAAGCCTTTGTTGTAATATCCTGGTAGAAATATGTAGGAAAATGTCTAGAAAGATATAAACCAAAATGTTAACAGTTATTTGTTTCTTTGTTATACTTTTTTGATCCCCCACCTCCACCCTTGTGAACTTGTGTGAAACAGCAAAAAACAATAACCTTTTTTTGGAGGTCATTCCTATAATGGGCATCTTATCATTATTGGCTCATCTGAGTGAGATCTTAGTATCAGTTTTAACAAGGATATTTTTTTCCCTGTTTTCTTATTCTTTAGAAGTAGAATTTTTTTTTTCCAGGAATGTTTAAAAAGAAAATATAAGCTGAAAATATATTTTCTTCTTTAAGTCTGACAAAAGAATTTGGGGTTAAATCTGATTTCACTTTAGGTGTTGCAACACCGAGACTAGCCTGCTGGAGGAGAAAACATAAGGACAGGAGGTTGTTTAAACTAAGAAAGCATCCTAGGCTAGCCTACAGCCAGCTGGCTTCCTAAAATGGATGAGTGAGCCCATCCAAGATCAGCAAAGCTGACTGCAGAGGCATAAGTGAGCCCGAAAAGAGATTTTTAAAAGTCCCACCTGATCTGTAGACGAAAGCAATAATAAATGCTTCCCGCCTGCCTTGGCAACCGAAGTAAGAGTTAATTAACTGCTTATTTTTTTTAAGATGCTAGATTTTGGGGATAATGCATTACACAGCAATAACTGAAACATTATACTTTCTATAGAGAGATTTACAAGAAAAAGCCCATATTTTAGGTGCTATTAGCAAGTTCAGAACATGTAGAAAAATATGATCTAGGTTTCATAACAAGATATTGGTTTCATATAATTGATAAATATATGTAAACACATATGTTGTCATTTATTTTTATGTTTGTTTATTTTTGTAATCAATTTTGGAATCTTTATGGTGTAGCATAAAACTAGCCTCCAAAATAAAACTGGTGTAGCATAAAACTAGCCTCCAAAATAAAACTTATGATTTATTGTATACAAGAAAAAAAAGCCAGAAAAGCATGTGTCATTCTTACAGAAAGCAAGAAGAGCAAGTTGGCATGGAAAAAAAAAATTGGGTGAGACAAGAATTAATAGCAATAAAACTAAAAGTATAAGAGCATTCCAACAAAAAATAGATGAACAATTTTAATAGATAATTCATGGAACAACAAAAAAGATGTATAGAAGCTAATAAACAAATGAAATGTTGTCAAGGTTGGTAGTAACCAAAGAAAGACAAAATAAAAATAATATAATTTTTCATATAGAAATTTTGCAAGGAAAAATAAAATATACTACTTAATAGCTGACAAGCATGTAATGAGATGTCCCTTGCTGCTGGAAGAGTAAATTAGTTCAAGTTGTTCCAGAAAAAAATGTGTTGGATTGTATTAAGAGCCCTAAAAATAGACATTAACTTAACCCAACAATTCCACTTCTAGAAATCAATCTATAAGAAACGATTAGGAATTCAACCAAAGACTATATACAAAGACTATTTTTATGAACCACTAAGCAGCTTTAAAACATAACAGAGGAATGGTTCAATAAACTATGTCACATTGATATAATGGAATAATACTGCCAACAAATGATGTTTATGAAAGAATTTTATGACTCAGAAGCAAATTTATAATAAAAAGCTAAAAAAAGCAAACTGTGAAATTATTATTGTATTAAAGTTTCTGTTTTGCTCAAAATATGTACATAGGAAAAAGGCTAAGTAAATATATTTAAAATGCTAACAACTGTTATCTCTAAAGAGTCTAAGTGATAAACTTAGAGGTATTTTTATGATCATCTTTATTTTTTAGATTTTTCTATACTTTCTGAAGGAGAGAGAAACAACATATTATGACAAAAAAGTAAAAACAGAATGATTTTGTAGTGAAACAATGTTGAAGATCTTTACCAGTTCCAAATGAAGTAAACTCTTTGTTTTTAGTTTTTGGCTATTTAGCCCCCTGTACCTTCCCTAATAATAATGAGGATTGAATGAGTAAAATATTCAACATAAATGCTTATACTAAAGAGCTTGAGAAGTCACAAATCTGCTTAAATTTGCAGATTTTTGCACCCTCACTTAATCCAGTGTACAAGACTGTGAGTCCCAGAGGTCAGTATTCTCTTATTCACTTCAGTGTCCTTAGCACGTAGCACAGACCAGGGAACAGAGACTGGTGAATTGATGAATACGCTTTCGCCAAGTCTTCTTCAAAATCAATTATAACTACTGAATGCTTAATAAATACAAGATATTGTGTTAAATCCTACAAGAACTTTGCAAAGCACAGAAAAGGCACATTTCTCCATTCTTTTGACCTAACATACCACTAAATTGCATGCACGTGATATCTATGGCAGTTGCAAATATTTATACTTTTGTTTTTCATTAATTGATCCTCCATGCAAGTAAACCATAGCATAAGACACTTTTTGAAACCATAATTAGTATTGTGAATTTATGCATTGTGTCCTATGAATAATTAAAGCATATGATTATTTTTGAGTACTGAATGGCACTTCAGTTAGTAGCATCCTTGAGTGTGTTATTCTAGCTCAAAATTCAAGTAGCATTATCTAATGCAGATTCTTCTTATGATAGATAATGATGACATTCTCCATCTTTCTACCTGAGCAATTAAAAAGTTTAATAGTCTTTGATGTGGCTGGTTATCTGAATAATTTTCTAAACAGGAACAATTAAAATCCACTTATTCGATGGTTTGTGCATTCTCGACTATTGTTTGAAACTCTTTGTTTCTGTGGAAACCTGATGAAAACTTAGAGAACTTTAAATCTATAATGAGTTTGCAAAGAGCATTTGTTTTCCTTAATTACCAAGAGTATACAGCTGGAATATACGTAGCACAGTTTCGCTAACAAACTTTTAGGAACAAAGAGCTTGCCTGCTGTCTTTTTTCCCCTATGTGAGAAGCGGCACAGCTGTCTGCCACAGTTTGACCCTGGTGCCAGGAGTGGGGATTCTCAGTGCCACACCAATGCGACACACATGAGCATTACCACCAGGATGCCTTCTGCCCTGCAATGAGCGGTTGATCCACTTCAGCACACACGAATGAGCTGTCAGCTTGAATGTCTTTTTTTCTCTGCCTGGCTAATACTTGTTCTGCCACCATTATTTCAGCTCAAGTAGGACGATTATTATTTCAAGCACTGTCGAGATTATACTGTCCTAAGGGTTACCCTTTATCTGTATAGACTCCTCTTTATAAATTCCTTGTAGTGATACCCTGATAGCTCCTCATTAAACAAGTATGCACAGCATCTTGCTTTGTTTACACAGAAATGACAATACCTCTTATCTTAAAGAGAAGTACCTTTTAATAGAAAAAAATGCTTGAATGGAATTAGGATGAATATGTCCTTTTCAAAACAAACTAAAAATATATCAGTTGATGTTGTTACAACTTACATGCACCAAATTAAATAAAGATAATAATTTTAAAAAACAGAGCACTGAAATGTATATATTTGTAAAGAATTTCCCAAGATTGGTCATATGGCATCTTAATATGAGAAGTCTCATTACTATGAAGTCTATTGCCCCCATCTAGGAAATATCTCACCATTCCAGAAAATACTACCAAATCTTACACATTCTACTTCTGAAAGTATTCTTTGGTGTGCTGGGGAAAAGTTTTACCACTTGACTTAGGTTCTCTCAATGGCAGGAGGCTAGTTCTACCCAAATCTACTAGATCTTTGCTAAACTCTCTATGCCTCTGTGGCTGAATAACAATGGTTAATATAGTACTCTTTGGAGCAAGGGAGAAGGTGGGTGGGAAGTCATAGTTTTGTTGTAACAGTGAATCTGTAGAAACAATGACTCAACAAAAAAAAATCAACATGGCAAACTAGAGACAATTGCACCCGTTCTCTATCCCTACTCGACTAGCTTTGTGTACGTAACAGATCTCCAAATTCTGCAGACTGTGGAATTGATAACTGTCTCAGAACATAAGCCACATCAAACCAGATCTATTGAGTGCTTACTATGTTAAAAGCACTGTGCTGGGTTTATTCCTAGGAATACTTCTAGTTCATTCAGGAAGCGAAAAATCCCAACAATTGACATTAAAAACATTTCACTCATAGCCTATGGCATAGAAAACCAAAATGAAAAATATAAAATAGGTTAAAAACACATTAGAAGAATATGAAGAATTAGTAAATCATTATTATTAGTATCATCATTATAAATAAGCATCACTGAATGTAAGCATTAATACAACTCCAAGGCAATGATAAAAACTGCAAAAGAATCTCCATGAGATGGTAAAAATTAGTGGAATTGGTTATACTAGCCACTTGGGATGGAGTAAACCAGACAATAATTTGTTAAACAATTAGTTCCATCTTCCTAGGATGGAGCATCCAATTATTTAATAAATATCTAAGATTTGAAGGGAGTCAAGATTGCTCCTTTTGGAAATAAGAGAAACTGGGTTCAACCATACGACCAGAAACAATAACAATGAATAAGTATAGTTCAGAGGCCACCACTCAGAAAAGACTCCAAATACTTCTGGAATCAGAAAGTCCTGCCTAGGTTCTTTATTTAGCCTAAGTTTTCAATTTAATTATAGAGTGAAGGATAGTCAGACAGCAGTCTAGAGTCAATGAAAAAGAAGACTGCTTCTGTGTTTGTAAGGCTGAGAAAAACGGGCCTTCATAGCCTCTCACACAGATATTGGCTAACCACATGCTGGAATTTACTCTCACCTGGCTAGACCTTCCTGCTAGTTTTCACAGTGTCTAAAATTTCTGAACTAAGGTAATGAGAGATTTAGGCTTTACATTTTACAAGAAGCCATGGGGACACTTTGGATTGCTAGGTTTTGTTTCTCATGGTTCCCTTGGTAAAATCAGTTTAGCTTCAAGCCAATCCTAAGCAAATCGGGTTCTAGAGCAATGGTAACAAGACAAGTGAGCTGAACAGTGCATTATACTGAGCATTCAGCCAAAGGGAACACATATTCTTCATCTCTAGGAACGCAGACAGCATGACATTTTTCAAAAACATACCATGCACAAATGTATATGTGTGTATAATTATTTCATTGGTTAGTTTCTTTAAGGAGTTTTTGGTTGAAAGGTATTTAGTTTAATGTGATCCTCTACTGTTAATTAACCATATATAATTGACTCTTTAAAATAATGAAGAATGAGGGAAATTTATTTTAGCTGCACAAACAGCTAGTTCTTTAAAATGACTAATCTAGATATTAGCAATCCAGCAACTGGAAGAAAAAAAAAATTGGCAGGGGGAAAAAAATAGCCCAACTTTTGTTAGAATTATTTAACAAAGTCAATTTATTAAAATAATGCAATGACAATCCTCTTCTAGTTTTCCACTGGGGAGGGGATTTTCTTAGCCAGTTCAAAACAAATGGACATTTAAACATCATTATGAATGCCTCAGACATTGTGATATCTCATTGTACGAATTATAGAAAGTAATAAATGTATGTGGCCAAGGCTAAAATATGTTCCCATCCTTTTTATTTTCCACTTTAAATATGATGATTTTAAAAGAATATATATGGTAATGAAATAATTAGTAATAACATGATTCTACAAAAATCACTGAAACCAGTAACTGAGACTAGCAATTGTCATTAACATGATCCTGAATATCCTCCCGGTAGAGGGCAGTATTTACTACATCTGTGGGAGGAAAGACTGAAAAATGTGTCTGGCTTTGAGATTCATCCATAAGAAATTTTAAAGATTACCCACATGGTACAAGTTCTACACCCTTTGCTACTGGTCCTACATGTACATTTGAAATGAAAGGTCGATCTGATTACCTTTGGAAATCAGAGCTAACAAGCATGAAAAGTGACATTTAGGACACTAAAAAAAGAGAGAGAAAAGACTTTAGAATAGAAAATAACTTACTTTAAATATGAGAATAATGACTTTTTGAATATGTTAAAGTATTATGAGTAGAGAGGTTTTGTTATTTTTGTTTTGCTTTGCCTGTGAGAGTTTATAGCGGACAAATGGAATTCTCTTAGACTTAGATACTTGAAAAGCTTAATCAGAGTTGAAAAATAAGTGCACATCAAAGAGTTATTATTCTCCCTCCTACTCTCTGCTTTCTAAGTCATGGGTGAAATACTGGGTGAAAAATGCTAATTCATATCTTAAAGATATTAAAAAGTGAATTGCAGCAAAGTTGAGTGCCTTCTCTGCTGCTAGATAAACAAAGGGCCAAACCCTCTGAACTGAATGAGACAAACAATTCTTCACTCAATCTTCTTGACAAAAAGATGACTCTGAATTATCTGCTGCTCAACTTTTATTAAAAGATACAACATTCATGAAAGGATTGAATGTGAGTCTATCCAATCTCTAAACATTTAAAACCATATCTCTGGATCAAGCCAAATAATGAGACAAGCTTACTTGTAAAGCATTTTTTTGACCTTTATAGCACTAGTTTGTACTTTGTCGTTATGCTAACTTGTACATAAAAATTTATACAATACAAACTTACATTGGCAGCAGAGATAGTGCTGAGAAAACTATCTGCTGGCATCTTTTGGAAGTCCCTTTATGAAAGGCCCAAGGGCCAGAAAAATCACTTCTTCTGATTAAGTACTTTGCTTCCGTCATCTAAAGAGGGGAATATCTTTTCCCCTCTTTGGTTGAATGGAGGCTGAGAGTTGATTTAATTTTTCAATTTTAAGGATTTTGTAGAAGCTTATGACATAGATTTATGTATACTAACTTTTCCTGTCTTTCTACTTAACTATTCTATATTTTCCACTTACCCTCATTTAAAAAAAATTAATTCTATTTGTGTGTGTATCTGTGTGTCTGTATATGCATATGCTTATGTGTATATACACATACAGAATACTTTTTGGAATCAAGTAAGGTATAAATAAATACATGCTAAAATTATTCTTTTTCTATTTCTTTTTAAGCTTACTTTGTTATTTAGTTTGCTTTAGTTAAACAGGAGGCCAAAGAGAAACAGGGAAATAAAATGTCAGTAAGAACTTGATACTCAACAGTAACGCCTCTTACAAGTTTGTTAGTTCACAAGGGTGCACTGAGCATCCATCAGTTGCCCAGTACTAAATGCAGAGAGTGGAATTCTTAGAGAAGGTAGGTTTTTCATGGGGAGGGAATTTGCCCAGTGTAGG
>KE750209.1:0-11426 GCA_000465285.1 Eidolon helvum | reverse complement strand
GAAGTAGAAATCCATTTCATGAACATGGATTTGTATGGAATTTGGTGTGAAAGAAGGAGACTGAAGCATCACTGGCTTTAATAAAGCAGTAAAGGGTGAGATTAGGAAATGTATTACAAAGGCTGCAGTGGTCCAGAATGATGTGAATATTTTACAAATTGGATTTATATTAGGATATGATAGAAATACAAAAAGTTCGGGAAAGATGACAATATCAAAAGGTATGCAACATTATTTACAACAGCCAAGACATGGAAATAGCCTAAGTGTACACTGATGAATGAAAGGATAAAGAAGTTGTGAGATATATCTATCTATCTATCTATCTATCTATCTATCTATCGATAGATAGATAAAGATATAATGGAATATTATTCAGCCATAAAAAAGAAGGAAATCCTGCCATCATCTGTGACCACATGGATGGACCTTGAAGGTACTATGCTGAGTGAAGTAAGACAGAGAAAGACAAATGCTGTGGAACTCGCTTATACTTGAAGTTTAAAAACAAAAACACCAAACTCATAGAAAAAGAGATCTTATTTGTGGTTACCAGAGGCAGGGGGTTGGAGAGGGGGAATTAGAGGAAGGTAGTCGAAATATATTAACTTCCACCTATAAGATAAATAAATACTGGGAATGTAATTACAACATGATAACAATTAATACCGCTAGATATATAGGAAAGTTAAGAGAGTAACTCCTAAGAGTTCTCATCAAAAGGAGAAAATTTTTTCTTTTTATTGTATTTATATAAGATGATGCATGTAAATAAACCTATTGCGATCATTTCACAATATATATAAATCAAACCATCATGCTACATACACCTTAAACCTTAAATAGAAAATACAAAAAAAAGGGTATACAAGATAATTTCTAATTCTCTATGTAAATGTGAATAATTTACAGTTTACAGCTTTTTATATGTGTAAAGGCTGAAAAGAAGAAAGATAGGTTATCAAGAGCAGCAGCTTGATAGACACACCTATTACGACATTGTACGAGGTAACATCCAAATCCCAAGATGTTATTGATCTAGTAAATTACTTTCGTTTAAAGAATTCTTCAATAAAATGCTGGGAAATTTTCGTTGTTTCTATTGTACCTTTGATTCAACTACACTGGGACCTTGGCTTTGTCTCTTTCCACTGACTCCTGTAATAAGATTTTCCAACCTCACCCGTACCCCTCATCTCTTCCTTTTTTGATATCTTTTCAGGTGATTTCATTGATTCCTTTAGACTCCAAAACTAACATATCTCTGTAAGTGACTGCCAGATCTATATCTCCAGTCCTGGATTTCCAGTCTTAGTCCTAGGTTGTTTGTAACCTCTCTTCTCATACTTCAGGTATTTCTCTTAAGGGTACTGCCGTTCCTCTGCCTTTGGTGGCTTGTCTTTGGCCCTGAGACCTCTCTACATTCAATCTTATAGATTTCTCTCATATTCATCTTGTTCGTTCCAGTCCATCATGTATACCTGGTTTAGGAGTTAATTAGCAGCTGAAATCCAGTCCATGCTCTGTTTGCCAAGCCATGGTCCCTAGTGAGAAATAGCACCCACCAGGGGAAGGGGCACCCTTGCTCCATAATTTGCTCACTCAGGCTCCATACCCATCTTGAGCAGTTTCATCTAATGCACACAAAGGCTCTATATATGGTAGCAACAGTGCCAATCTTTAGATCTTTGCCAGACTAAGCAATACAAATCAGTTAAAAAAAAATAATAATGATGTTCGTTTTATGCCAATGAAGGATTAATCCAAACTCTATATCACCTGATATACCAGACCCCTGGCACTGACTTCAACCCATATATCCTGAATGAGCATACACCATTCTCCTACATATAATTTAAGTTCCAGACATCGCTCTTAAATTCTCTGGAAAGAGAATTCTGGATTTTCAGGGGGCCAGGGGGGGGGGCGCGGGTTCCTTTCAGCGCTTTAAAAATGTGGTTGCACTGTTTTTAGGTCTCCATTGCTTCTGATGAGAAGTTAGTCTCATTAATCATATTGTTGTTAACCTGGCTGCTTTGAAATTTTCTTTATGTCTGGTTTTTAGCACTTTGACTGATGTGCTTAGGAGTGATTTGTTTTGTGTCTACTAGGGGTTTGTTGGGCTACTGAAATCCGTAACTTTTACAGCTTTTATTAAATTTGAAAAAAAATTGTCATTATTTCTTTTTAAAAAAGTTTCTGTCTCATTCTCTTTCTCCTTTCCTCCTGAGAACCCAGGTGGACTTTTGATAGTTTCTTATGTCACTTGGCTTTTTGTTTTTTCTTTTAATCTCTCTCAGCGTGGGCGCACTCTTTCTTTCCCTCCCTCCCTCTTTTTCTCTCTCTCCCTCTCTCTGTTTTTAAGACTGCATAATTTCTATTGCTCTATCTTCAAGTTCTCTGACTCTCCTCTCATCTGAAGTCTGTTATGAGGTACATATAGTGAACTTTAAAATTTTTAGGTCTAGAATTTTTAACTTTTAGTTTTAGAATTTCCATTTGGTTCTTTTGTTTTGTAGTTTTAATTTCTCTGCTAATATTTCCTATTTGTATGTTATCAGTATATTTATTTTCCTTTAAAACCCTGAATATAGATATAAAAGCTATTTTAAAATCATTACTTCTAATTTCAACTTCTGTATCATCTCATGATCAGCTTCTGTTGATTACCTTTCCTCTTTAAAATTAAGGGTTGGATTGCATTCTAGATATTGTAAATAATATTATGTGGAGACTTGAGATTCTTTTATATTCTACCAAAGTATACTGATTTTTTGTTGTTGCTATTATAGCAGGTAATAATTTAGCTAGTCTCAAACCTTAAACTCTCTCTCCTGTGTGATGAGCAGGAACTGAATTCTCTCATTAGTTTTTTAATCCCTCACTGTGCATGCGTAGTGCAGAACTCAGCCCAAGATTTGGGCAGAGTTTCTATGAAGAATTGTGGGCTCTTCCTCTGTGGTTCTCTCTTTTTCGTGATTTCTCCTCTTATTTTCCAGCTGCTATGGTCACTCCCCTCTGACTCCTCAAGCCAGTAATAGTGCAGGTTTCAAGTGAGTTATATGTCCCATATGAGGCTAACTGTGAACTGCTCTGGGGCGGGGCGGGGGGAAAATACTATAAAATTGAGAAATTCATCAAGGTCAATCTTTCTTCCAAGTGTTGACTGCCCTCCACTTTTCCCTTGCTTTTGGTTGTTCAACAGTGCCTTCCAGAAAGTTTTTAGATTTTGTCCAGAGCCACAGTTGTGATCTATAGGTGGGTTGGTCAGAGGGGAGCTACTCTGTCATTAATGGAAATAGAATCCTCCTGAGTCTTTACTTCTCTCAATACACTGTAATTTCCTACCTCTGAGTTTTTCATAAAAACATAAAACTTCAGAGGAGGAAGAGATCATGGTGCCTTATTCTTAGAAACAACCAAACAGGCACCCCACATACTCTCTCCTACTTCCCCCATACCACTAGAATCTCCAACACTCCAGCCTTCAAGACTTAGTTCTCTTTGATTATTTACATCTGGTCATACTGATTCTGTAGTGTTACTTATAATCTGTCTTATATTCTATATATTATATATGCTATTCTTATATTCTGTAATGCTAATTATAATATACCTTAGTATCTATGTACTTATCAATCACATTTTCTCCTCTAAATTAAGACTGTGAGTGTGGAGACTGACTCTTATTCATCTCAGTACCCACTGCAGCACCTAGAACCATGCCAGCCTGCCATTAAGTTCTCAGTAATACTTGTCAAATGATTAGAGAGAAGTACCATAAAATATAAAAGAGTAGGGCTTTCTCTGTTACCTTGCATGAAAGGTAACTTAAATATATAGCATGTTGCTTTATTTAATAAAGTTTCCTTCCTGAAAGGAGGGCATTCCCAAGGGGAGATATTATCTGCTGACCCACTGGAACATGCTGGCGAAAGTCACAACCTTTCCTAGTGTGTATTGCCCCATTAATCTTCCTAAAACATTACTTTATGTACCATGTTCTTACCCAAAACCTAAAATGACTCTCTGTGGATCACAGTAAAAAGGTCCATATTCCTCTGCCTGGTTTTTATGGAGCATCTATCTGAGATTTTTATTCTTATTTCCCTTTTCTCTCCAACATGCACTCTGCTCTCATTAGGCAAGTATCTTCTGTTTTTCCTGAAACATGCAGATTATGGTTGAAATACCTGCACTTTGCTTATCTAAATTTTACTCACCTTTTAAAGTGAAGATCAATTTCCTCCTTAAATCTCATGTCTCCTCAGCATCTTCCCAATCTTTACTACCCTTATTTTTAATTCTGGATGTACTCATAATATGTACTAAAGTAATGAGCATAGCTTTTTCAAATACTGTTATAGCTAAAGGGAATGACAGAAATTTGCTGGTCACATCATACATTTCACAGATGAGGTACTTAGACCCAGAGAGGTTAAGTGACCTGCCTAAGGCCACTCATTTACATAATATCTGAGTAAGGATTAGAATTCATATTTCTTCACTCAGTTGGGCCTCTTTCCACTCTATTACACTTTCTGGCATTTGGTTCATGTTATTTCCTTTACTAAATTAAAAACTCTTTGAAAGAAACTTCTTATTCTTCCTTTACATTCCTTATAACATAGTGACAGACAGATATGGAAGCACTGAAGAAATAGTTGCTGACCACTAAATCAATGTAACATATATTCATTTATTAACAATAAAAGATAAAAATGAGTAAAATTTGACTCTAAAATACATGGAAATCTTATAATTTCTTGATGTTACAGCTCATTTCTTTTTTTTTCTCAAAATCTTTTGCCTGACTCAATATCTTCGAGTTATTTTAAGAAACAAAAATAGTATAAGCTAACAATCCTCAAACATTTTCTTGTCATATATGTCTTGAAGTAATAATACACCTGACTATATCTTATTAAATATTCTAATTAGCAAGATACTAAATACTAATTTTAGTCAACTGATCTAAGGGAAAGGTACTATGAAATACATCAAATCATATACTTTATAATGAAAAACAAAAACTTGAAAGTAATGAATAAAAGAATTACTTGATAGAAAAATTTTTTCTGTTTTTAAAAAAGAACCAATTGGTAGGTAAGCAGTAGAAAAGCCAGCAGTGTTAAAGCTATTTTAAAAATCAAACAAGTACCTTTAAAATTGTTAAATAAGATGACTTTCAAAGCACCTTTCAAGACTAAGACCATGACTCTTCAGCTTGGAGGCTGGGTAGGAATGTGGGCAGGATAAGAAAGAGGACAAAAAAACTTAGGACTCATTTTTGACAATGGATTCGCATTCCTCCCTATAAGAATCTGACCCATTCTCTATTAAGCTCTCACTTCTGCCCTACCACTCCCCTATGCTTTAGCCAAGCTGACTGCTTGCCTTATTTTGACATGGTATTGCCAGTGGTCAGCATATCTGGAAAATGGGTACCACAGATCAGCAATGCTACAAGAATGGTTTTGCTGCTGAGAAGGTAAAGGAGCCAAAAAGATTCAGGGCTACCTCAGCTCTGGTGATTAATGCCTTTCCTTATTCCCTGATGCTAATCACTACTGTTGACTTCAAAATATCATCAGCCTTGACTCTTGGCCAAATAGCAGAGATAAAAGCGATTTATCCTTTATCATTTACTAAGAATATACTGAGCACACAAAATAGAAGTAGTTTCTAACTAATGCTTTCATTTGAAATACATGAAATGAAATCAAGCATACAACAGAGAAAGAAAAAAGGGAAATATCTCTTAACAACTCCCCAAGAGAAACTGATAGTATAGTTTAAGTATAAGAATATTTAGACTAATATGATATAATCAAGATTAATAGACAGTGAAAGCTAAAACATGTAGTTGATGGATCTCCTTTCCTGAAATACAAAGAACCAAAGAAAAAACCTAATGAACAAAAAGTTGACAGTGAACAATGTGTACGCCCATGCATATGCATCAACTGATATATTTTTCTGCTAAGACTTTTTACAAGCACACCTGGCCACCTGTCATTATTTTTACGACATAAATAACAAACTACTCTTGCAAATAGTTACTTGTGAGCACAGTTATCAGTTGAGGAAACAATTTTCTGCAGGTGTAAAAATTACATTTCTCAATAAGGAAAATTTAGGTATAGTCAGTTTACTCATTAAGCCTTTAGAATTCTGTTTTTGCTTGCTTTCTTTGAATAGGGTTCTTTCATTTTTGATCCATAGATGTTAACCCTAACATAAGTGGTTCTCAAACTTTGTGGTTTAGGATCCCCTTACACTCTTAAAAATTACTGAGGAACACAAAGAGCTTTTGTTTATGAGGGTTATCTCTCCTAATATTTATGTATTAGAAATTAAAACTGAAAAAAATTAAACTATTAATAAACTTATTTAAAATAATGATAAAACCATTATATCCAATCCATCAAATTAAGACAAATAACATTTTCATGAAAATAATTATATTTTACAAAATGAAAATAATTTAGTAAGAAGTGTGGTGTCTTTTTACATTTTTTGCAAATCTCATTAATGTCTGGCTCAATAGGAGAAGGATTCTCATATCTACATCTACATTCAATCTATTGTAATATGTTGTTTTGTTTGAAATATATTAGAATATTTGGCCTCACACAGACATGCAGTTAGAAAAGGAAAAAGTATTTTAATAGCCTTATCAGATAATTGTGGATATTCTTCTTTGATGCTACATGAAAACTCAACAAGAACTTTCTTCCAAAGAACATGCTATGGAAAGAGGGGGAAAAGAGTAACTTTATAGTGGAGAAACCAGACAAACAATACTTCAGATAAGTGTGATCAAGGTTAACATCAACAGTGTTAAGTCACGTTGATAGCATGTACCCTTGATACGATGTTTGAAAATAGCACTTGACCTCTGTGGTCTTCCTCCCCATAGCCCATAATTCTAGTCTAATCATGAGAAACATCAGACAAGACCCAACTGAAGGGCATTCTACAAAACAACTAACCAGTATTCCTCAAAACTGTCAAGGTCATCATAAACAAGCAAAGTCTGACAAACTGTCACAAACTGACAAAGTCACAAACTGCCAAGAGGAGCTCAAGGAGACATAACAACTAAAGGTATGTGGTATTCTGGATGGGATCATGAAATAGAAAAAGGACATTAGGTAAAAACTAAGGAAATCTTAATGAAATAAGGACTTAATAATAATAAATCAGTATTGGTTCATTAATTATAACAAATGTACCATAATTAGGTAAGATGTCAATAATAGGAAACTGAATTTGAGAATATGTGGAAATTCTCTATACTATCTTCCCAATTTTTCTGTTAACTTAAACTGCTCTAAAAAATAGTGTTTTAAAATCATTAAAAACTTGACAAAATAGTTTTTAAAATGTTAGTTGCAATGTAGAATCTGAAACAATATCAGTGTCTTTTAAAAATTCTATTATAGTAGAATCCATTAGCCTTTCTTGTACTTTAAATGGATCTTTTGTCATGCATGATTTTGTAAGAGTATTCATTGTTTGTTAGAAAATATTGGTTCAATGAGTTATGCAGATCTTCCCAGTGTTGACACGTTTAATTATATGAAATCAAAACTTTGCATTTGTTAATATCACCATCAATTTCATCAAGAAATGTATGAAAATTAGGAAGCTGTCAAGTTCGTGGTGGGAGCAATAAGTTTTCCAAAATTTCAATTTTCACTTGTTTGCTCAAATTTTATCACTGGCAACAAATACTCTTAGTTGTTTTCTTAACGCAAGAGTCTTACTTCATTCATTTTAAAGAAAATGTCTGTCCAATATTGTGAGAAAATATCTGCCAAGCCTGAATAACCATAGTTTGTCAGTCACTCTTTCAAGTAAAATGGCATTCCATGAAAAAAGCATCTAGTTAAGCTAGTGACTCATACAATTGCAGAAGTGCTTTTCCTCAAGATAACTGTTGTATTTGGTACATAGCACACATAAAGATGTGCACTTCCTTCATCATAAAGAATATTAAAAAGACATGTTCTCAATGGTTGAGATTTAACAAAATTAATCATTCTTCAGTGACATTCTTGAGTGATACTATTTGGGGGTTTTTTGGTTTTGGTTTTGGTTTTTTACTGTGATTGCATGGGCAATGAAGAATACAATATAGTTTAGTGCTACAACCTTGATTCAGCTAAGGCTTTGGCAGTTTTACCTATAATTGCTTTTGTACCATTACCGCAAAGGTCACCACAGTGAAAAGGTAAATAGTGTCATAGTATTGTTATAGAGAGTTTTGACTTCCAGGACCACCTAGAAGTCTAAAAACCACATTTTGAGAACCACTGACTTAGGTAAACATATTTCTGACTTCTCTACTACCCATCAATTAAGCCAAACAACTATGTCCAAGTAAAAATGGAAACCTGAACACTCATGTCATGTCCAAACAGATGAATCTGTTTCACATTCCTTTACCACCACTCTGAAATGGAGGAAGTGACAGGAATGAAGATCACCCAGACATATTCTCCTTTTCCCTCCCACAGTCCTCTAAAATAGGGTTTCCCTGCCTTTCTCATAACATGCCAGGGAGAGAAAACAATCATATTTTCATTAAGGAGTAAGGAAATAAGGCTGCCCAAGGCCTGAGGTCCCTAGCCTGGAGGTATAGGCCATATATGGCCTTCAGGAGATGTGCCCATTTCCAGTGGCTATGCCAAGGTACACAGGTTAGACAGTTCTGTACTGAGGTTCTCCACACATATGGGGCTCTCAGCCTGGACGATGTCTGTTTCATGCTCCAGAAAAGGCTCAAAGCTTAGTCAGATGTGGGAACCCACGAAGTATCTGAATGTATTTCATGGCAGGGGCAGATTTATGTTAAAGATTTGATGTAACTGAATGTAACTTGTCCAAACATTTTCAGATATAGTGCAGTGATTAAGAGTGCAGAAACTGATTGCCACTTACTAGCTGTGTGATCTTGGAAAAGTAACTTAAGATCTCAGTGCCTCAATTTCTCCACCTATTAAATGGAGACGATAATAGCGCCTACCTATTTTAAGTATAAAATGAGTTAATACATCAAAAGTGCTTAAAATGATGCCTAATATGTAGCAATGTTCACTATTATTATTATGCAGGAGCTATAAGGTCTCCTAATTGGGACTGTTTCTCTGAGCATGACAGTGTTGAATTGCAGATTGCAAATACAGAGAAGCCCAGAGATACCAAGAGGCTCAATGTTAGTTAACCTGCAGGATTCCAGATCTAAAGGAACATGCTTGGAGCAGGGAGGGAGAGAGATGTGAGAAGAGAGGAACATCCTGGGCCTTTTTAGTTTACTTACAGCATACATCAAGGGTTTATAGTCAAAACCTTCTTCTATCTGTCAAGATACTAATTGACAAATTTCTACCTAATATATAAGTCTGTAAATATATTATTTTTCCTTAGGAAAGGCCATGGCTCAAAAATAATTGTTACAGTCTATAAACCCATCTACTTCTTGCCAAAGGTTTTTATTTATTTGTTTTTTTCATGATGGTATTAGGAGTTGTGGTTGGATGAACCTCAGGCCTCAAAAGCCTCCCAGGAAACTCAAATAGGTGATCCAAAGCTGGGACCATCCCAGACACACTAGATCACCACTTCTTTACTTTGGGTTGGATGTGTTTTCTTCACTAAGTTGTTTCTGACTACTACCTAACCTAGCTAATAAGATCATTATAATTAATTAAGAGTTTTAGGTTACATATGAAGCTGAATGATTTTAAGAGTCCTCTTCATGCAAGGATTCCATATCTGTATTGCCAGTTGTAAAGAAATGTAAAATTGTCATAACACGAAAGTAGACTGACCACTTAAAAATGTAGCCCTTCCTCAAACATCCCTCACAGCCTAACCCCACGCATCATGCCAGTGTCTTTTTTCAGTCATTCAGTGCTTGTCTGATGTGGTAAACGTCTCACAATTACAATGCAGATAAAAAGTAAACCTATCTATGCAAAGCCACTGACAAATGAGGATCTCACCAACTTGAAGAGGAGAAAAAAGTCAACAAGGATAATGATACCATAAAATTTTTTTAAAGTAATTGAAACATTCATGAATTAAAAGATTTTGAAAAAACTGATGAAATCTTCAAATATTTTTGTAAAAATGATTTTCTGTGCAATTGAACAACCAAATCATGAAGTATAGGGTATAGTAATTTACTAACCTAAAATTTTGTCAAGAAAGCTATGCCAGAAATAAATAGTAATTTGATCATTATTATGCTAGGAATTATTATTCTAGTTCATAGTTGCAATTATAATTCATATTTTTGTCAAATAAGATAAAGATGATTTATTTTTATGTGTTACTTTCATTTTTCACGATAAAGTCCCAATTAATGTTCTTCCACACTATCCCTAGACAGTAAACTATGAAGATTTTGGTCTCCTGAAGTAATGAACACATTAAAAATATAGATAAATATTTTTATCTACTCAGTACCTGCCCCAAGAGACCATCTTTGCCTTAGTACTCCAAGATAAAACAGGTCTATCTTTCCCCTTTCCTCACTAGGTCCCCTTCTGTGGAAGGAAGAAGCTTATTTCTCTGGCAAAGTACATAAAACTTAAATGGAAGCCTTAATAGGAATTTGTCTGAAGATATTAGGTTATGAGAACTTTGATAAGATTGATCCAGTCGAGGTGTGAAGGGCCCACGTCACACAGAATGGCTTTCACTAAAAGTGATTTGACATTATCACATTTAAAGGATCCTACTTGGACTTATACCTTATTGGTTTTGAAGTGCTTTATTTATGTAATAACAAGTGTAGATTAGATTCATCTCTCTGGTTTAAAAATTACAAATTTACATTGGTTAGATGTAATTAAGTCATTAGCTTTTCAGAAAAGTACTCATAAAATGGTTGGCAAGCATAAATAAAGACTTTCTCTCCCCACTTCCTGAAAAACAATTCTTTTTTTTAGTTACCTAAAAGTCAAGATAAATCAGAGACCAGTTGGAATGATAACTCATACATTACAATTGAGATATTAAGCTTAACGTTATATGTATTTGGGATTCATTTTTCTCAAGATTTATAGTCAATAAATATACTGAACATCCACTGTGTACTGAGAATTCCAGAGCTTTCAAAAGACAGAATTCATATCTATAATGAATCTGCAATCAAGGTCTTTCTCATCCATATGAATGTGTGTACATACACTTTTTTTCTCTGTTGAATACATTATTATATAATACAGATGTCATCATTATAGAAATTCACTTTCTTTGACCCTGGCCCAAATAGGTCAGATATTATGGTAATAGTAGATGGCCAATGAGAACAGAAATGTATATTCTTTCATGTCATACTTCCTTGGATCATGGTAACATTATGTCATCTTCCTTTCTCCACATACTGACAACACCTCAATTTAAAATAA
>KE750208.1:407-22829 GCA_000465285.1 Eidolon helvum | reverse complement strand
TTTTTGAGTCCTAAATGACTAAAATGATTTTATCTGAGCAACTAGAGGGATAACATCACAAGGCTGGGAAGACGGGGAGGTATGAGGAGAAAGGTTAGATGTTTCTTTCTGAACATGTTAAATTTGGAATGTTTCAAAGTGTGGAAGGAAAACTAACAAAATGTCCTCTTCCTCAGATTTTAATATGTATTGATTAGGAATACAGATATATGTGACAAATGTTTATGAAATTGAAGGGAATCATAAAATTTAAGGTAACGGCTTCTTAATTTGGGGAAAAGAGGCAAAGTGATGAAGTGGGGGAAGGAACACATAGGCTAATGCAATGAAATTGGTTCCAGTTTTCAAGTGGAGTGAAAGGTTCACTGGTGCTCATTTTATTATTATGTTTCATACACATATATCCTATTGTTTTAATGAAGTATTACATGGCTAAAACTTTAAAAGAGAATGAATGGAATCGGAAACAGGGACTCTAGGCAAAAATTTGAGGAGTTCGGTTGCAGCAAGGTTAGGAAAAATGCTTTAAAAATCGAATTTTAAAAAAAGAGTGTATATGCTAATGGGTGTAATCAGTTGAAAGAGGAAGTGTATGCGTGCTGGGGAGATGTGAGTAGGGGGAGGGTGTTGTGTTTTGTTATTTTATTCAATTTATACTTTTACCTCTTAATTTTAGGCCTTTAATTCTTCTAATCTTTCTAGCATCCACCCCTGTTTGTAGCATTAGGTAGGGATCCAACTTCAAATTCTCAAAACGGAAAACCAGTTTTTCCAGCATGATCTACTAAACCGTCCTCGCGTTGCCTGTCAGTTTGTGGGAAAACAATTATTTGCACGTGTCGCTCCCCAGCGTAGTGGTTGTTTTCTTCAAATGGCCTTTTTGCTTTTAGTAAGTTTTTGCTCTGCCTTTTCATCAGAAATTTTTACTCAAATGTCTGGTGAGTCTCTACTGTGTGTTCAAACATTTTAAGATTGTCACACTGAAGAGCTGACTAAAACTGTGTGTGTTGGGGGGCATTGTCTACGTGTAGGTGCCTCGTAGGAAAGTCTGGTGGCCTGTGTCATTGGACAGTCCTCCAAGTCAGTGTCTTAGTCTCTTCACTTAAGGAGTCGCATTTCTCCAAGAAGGCTCTTCAAATATCCCGCCTGGAGGATATCAATCAGCTGCTTGCTTTTAGAAAAAGGTGAGAAAAAGCTTGGAATAAAGGATAGTGTTGAGGGAGGTTTTCAAAACAGAACATGCAGTTTTTTTACATAAGTCCCGTGACCTACACCACACCTGTATGTCCCTAAGCCCAGGGACCCTCAGTTCACACTCTCAGAGAATAAGTGTCAGTCTTCTTTCTGGGTTCAGTCTGGACTCTAGTCAGGTTGATGGGGGTTGGCAGGACATCTGCGGTTCTAGACTTTTGCAGAGACCCCGACCCGGCCCTCTCGTTTCAGCCGCATACCGCCACGCTCCAGACCTCCTCCGAGCTGCTGATTCCTGAGGCGTTGGAGAGTTGATGGAGTAAACTGTGTTTTCTTGGCTTGCTTCTCTTCAGGCTAGAATTCAGTTTTCTCATGACTCCTAAGCCACCACTCATCCATCTACTTTCCAGCTTCCAAAATTTGGTGCATTCATTTCTTCTCCTTTTCTATATCTTTTTGTGGGGCCCGAGAATTTCCACTCCCTGCTGTCAGTCTTTCTTGGGGAAAAGCCATTTCTGCTCCCCTCAAACATTAGGCGTCAGAGTGAGTGAGGGCTCACATGTCTTCTGAGCCGAGTGGCTGAGCTACCTGATATTTATGTGAAACGCAACCTGCACTGATGAGAGGAAGTCAATTCACCTGCATATGATGAGAAACAGAACAAAATACCTAACATCCCAGAGACCAGGTGCAGGGGGCCCTACTCCCTCCGGCTCTGCCTCCTCTCCTCTCGGTCCCCTGTCTCACAAAAGTGTTGTCCCCTGATGCAAACGGAGCGAACCCCCTCTCTGGACTGAGCCTTGATGAAGGTAGAAAATGTTATATCATTCACGACCTTTTCTTAAAGAGGACGCAACACCTGGATGCTTACAACTGAGAAACCAGGAGCCCACCTGTGCAGCAAGATGCCATGTGGTACACACCGCTTGGCAGGATTCGCTAATAGACCAGGGAACCAAAGCAGCCAGTTAGAAAATAGAAGGCCTTTGTCTCCTGCGTGTATGTTTGCACTTAGCATCTGGCTGTGTGTTCAGTGCTTTCTTTTGAAAGGGGAGAAGTTGATAGTTGGGTCCTTCCCAACTTGGCGCTAAGGCCACATCCTCCTGCCTCGGTCCATGAGCTGATTTCTGGGTTTGCATCATTTGCCTTCCAAAGAGCTTTGAAAGACACCCTAACACATACTTAAATCCCACCCACACCCCACTTGGAAAATATAGACCCAGAGGAGCAGGGACAGTAAACAGCATGCTGACTGTAACTCGCAAGTCAGAGACAGGATCTGGATCAAAGTCCAGATGATTTGTCTCAGCCGACTCTGCTAGAAACTCGTTTTTCTAGGAAGATGGTGTAAGCAAACAAATAATTTTCAAAATGCTGCAACTGCTTCTTGGAATTTGCAATGTTGATTCGACTTTCTGACTCGAGGCCATGATGATGAATTTTCAGAATTTTTTTATTAAAAAATAAATAGTTAAAAAAGTACTAAAGATTTCATTGGCGAAGCTGAACCTACACAGGCTTGAAAGAGTATAATCTATCATAAAGGGGCAACTTGAAAATGAATTAATAATGAACTAATCATATTAAGTTCCAGGATGGAAATTGGATCCACTGCATGTGCACAGAGAAAGCTGGACAAGGTGAATTAATCAATTCCTGTGATCTCACACAGAATTCTGATTAGTAAATTTCTTTCCAATAGGCACAACGAGGCAAAATTCCTAAATGCTCTATAAAAGATGCCTTAAAAGTATGACAGCACAATATGTCCATTGTAAATTGCCCCAACTTAGCATCGTATTTTGTAAAATAAGAGATAGGTGACCAGAACATTCATAGCCTAATGAGACCCATAGTCTTGTGGTGATAAGCTCTAATGACATGATTCCAAACTCTAATTTTTCTAAACTATTTATTATGTTAGGTTTTTTCATGGTCAAAGATGTCTTTGTATCATCCTTGGGTCAGCAAACAACAGGAAAAAATGGAGGCTGACATATTGCCGTCATGTGTCAGACTGAACTATTGTGAAGTTCTACTTTCACAATCTTGACCCCACGGTGGATGGAGCATACTTGTCCACCCTTACCTTGGGCTCAACCATGTGATTCACTTTGGTCAAAGAATATTTGGCTTTGTTCTCTTGGTGCTATGCCGTCACCATGGGAAGAACATGCCCCCAGTGGCCCAGTGGCCCCAAAAGGAAGAGACATGTGGAGCAGAGCTGTCCCAGACAATCAATAGATGAGCAATCAAGAAATAAATTCTATGCCACTGAGTTTTAGAGTGATGTGTTACACAGAATTATTGTGGTTATAACTGATATATCTACTCAACGTTTTATTTGATTCGCCAAATAAGAACAAAAACCAAATTCTTGTTCTTGTCATCATTTCATAATAGAACATCTTACTACTAAAAAATAGAAAGAACATAATTTAGAATAAAGGACTTTCCTTTAAATTGAAATGTTTAAGTCTATTGAAAGCACATCATAGAATTTTCATCTTCCCCCCTTTTTTTTTTACAGAACCTGTGAAAATGCCATCACTGAGTCTGGGGGAATGGAGTCTTCACATAGGAGTAGGGTCCAGGCACAGATCCCCCTGATTTCCCTGCTCTCCCCAGTTATGTGTGGGTTAAAGTTCCTGCATATTTCATTTTTTACATCTCGGGGTACCATTCTGGTATAGTATATCTTTCATAAAAATCTCCTTTAACTCTTCAAATGGCAAGCAATACTTCTTGAATTTAAAGTATACTGTGTCTGAGAGGGTAGGGTATGCTTAAAAGATCTGGCAATCTTAAGTGTGTTAAAACTAGGAAATTGGCATTGGTACAATATTGAAAACTGTGCCGTAGACATTATTGCACTTAAAAGGTGGGACGTGAGTGTCTTTAAATGAAGCAAATTGTTCCCTTGGTTCGTTTGGTGTTTTTAGCTGCCAAAGCCCATAGCGTGTTCAACCAGTAGTCCTCAGTGAGAAACACCTAATCAGCATGGCTTAGGCAGTATGAGGTTTGGTCTGTTTTTCCCACTTTATTTTCTTTATTTTTAGCATTATCGTTTATGAAGAAAAAAAAGATAATTATCCAAAAAATTGAATATTAAATCGCTGGTTAAAGAATATAAATTTTAGCCCAAGAGAAGAATTTGGCTCTTCCTCCTGTTATAAAGCATGAAAGCGGCTAGTCATACAGGAAATTATGGTCTGGGGACAATAACAACGAAAAAAATTCTAGTGGAAGAACACCCCCAGGCAGGTGGAAAGCTGAGTTCTCTAGATAAGAGCAAAACCCAAACCTGTTGGTTTCCACCAGCCTCGCTGCTCACGGCCTGCCAATTCAGCCAGGCTCGTGGGTAAGCCACCGGTGCCAAGGCAAACCAGGCAGTGACTAGATGCAGCTGTGGGGCTTCTGCATTGCAAAATCCTCAGATTTTTTTGGTTTTTGCTTTTGAAATTAAAAAAAAAATCGAACTATATATACATATACAAAGGAATACATGTAAAATGGCGAAAATGCAATAACATCTACAGCTCAGTTTTCAATATTGTACCAATGCCAATTTCCTAGTTTTAACATACTTAAGATTGCCAGATTTTGAGAATAAAAATGCAGGACATTGAGTTGAATTCAAATTTCAGATAACCAAAAATAATATTGGGACATACTTACATTAAAAAATTATTTGCTATTTATCTGAAACTCAAGTTTAACTGAATATTCTGTATTTTGTAAGGATTCCTAATTAGACTACAGTTATTTACAATGTCATCATTAGGAGAAGCTGGATGACGATAACTTAGAACTCCATGGACCATTTTTGCAACTTCATGTAAGTCTATAATTATTTCAAAATTAAACGTTAAAAAAAAAAATCACATTCCCCCCTATCTACCAATACATATAAGATTTTAGGCATCCTTAGATAACCTGGGAATAAAATGGATTCTCTTTATGTGTTTTCCATTGAGCCACAGTGGGTTTGGAGAAGCTAGGTGCATTTCCCTCAACTGTGGGGGAAAAAGCAGTTAAGACAATTGGCAAAGATAAATTGTGTGTGACAAGCTTCTCTTCCTATTCCGTTAAGGTCTTGAAAGCCTCTCATTGGCTGGAAGTAGGGCAGCAAACGGCGTTTTCACCCTGATGTGTTTGGAGGTGAGCTCTCGTTGATGTCCTGCATTCCCAGTAACAAACTGCCATGGCTAAGTGGCTTGACTGAAATCCATGGCTAATGATCAAGCTGAATAGAAATTAGGAGATTTCTATCTCTTATCCTAGAGGAATCGCCTTTAGGACCACCAAATATGATAGGATGCACTGAGGTGAATTCTCAGGGACCAATGCTGAAGTGACGCACGGAGAGAATATACATTGTCCCCTCGGTTAGGCCTTTGGCCCTGCATCCTTGGTGGCCTCCCAGGCTGATGAAATCTGAGGCTCACTTTCATTCCTATGATTTAAAACCAAGACAAGAAAAATCTGAGTCCTTGGCTTCTTTTTCATGGAACCATTTACTAGTCACAGAGGTCCAAATGTCAGAACCCAAAATGTGGCTCAGATTTGGAAAATGAGTCAGATTCGGAAAAAGAAGACTGAAAATCTTTTCCCTAAGCAGTGCCATTTAAATATTCCCTCTTGTCCTAGTATTCAGAGATGACATTTAAGTATTCAATAGACACGACTAATGAATTCCTGATGCACCTGTAATACTTTCCTGTGTTATTAACTGCATTCTCTATGACCATCTCTTCATAGGACAATTTTATAGTATTTTTACCAAGAGAATAGATAGTCTAGTCTTTACTCTTGCATGTCTAACTAAAAAAAATTTAAACAGTATTTATAGTTTAGAAAATTTTCTTTCAGCTTGACAACTCAATATTGGCACCGTCTTGACAGTATTTTAGAATTATCATCAAATTTGGGAAAATCCTGTAAAAAATCACTTCATCTAGGAGCCGCAAAATTTCAGGGACTTTCGATTCTTTTTTAATGACTACTGTGTGCTCTAAGTTGGTGATACTCAGTGACCAGGTACCGGAATATTAATGTCAGGATGCGGGTGAGTTGCCACACGTGCTTTAGGACTATCTCTGGGAACAAACTACTTGAGCAAGAAAACTGAGCTATCTGTAGAAGTAACTGCAAAGTACATAAATATATTCTAAATATATTCTATTAAAAGCAAATCACTATATCTCCAATTCAACTTTTTTATGGTTGCTAAATTGATGTGCAAAACAGTTATTTTTATTTGTATTTTGGGGCCTGGTGAGACTAACTATATTTTTTTTGGGGGGGGGACTTTTTTCACTCTTTTACTGTGAATTCTCAATTTACATCTTTTGCCCATTTTTCTCTTTAAGTTCTTTCTTTTTTCTATTGATTGTAATACTTAAAAATACATATTAAAGATAGTAACTTTTATGTTTTGAATATGTTACAGATTTTTTTCTGTTTGCAGGTTAATCTTGTTTCTGACGCTCTCTGCTATATAAAAATTTTAATATTTTTAAATTAGATCTACAAATCTAATCTTTTATGGTTTCTACTTTTGGCCTCATTCTTAGTAAGTTCTTCTCTATTATAAGATTGTAACAATATTGACCAAATAATAGTAGTAGCAATGAGAATAACAATAATAGTAATGATTATAATTGTTATATCTGTTTATTTAGTACCTGTGATTTACTGGAGATCTCACTGACACTAAACTTATGTGATTATATTAAATTCTCTTTGGTTCAGCAACCTAGGTATTATCAATTTCATCAAAATCCTTATGAAAATTTGTTTGACATTAGAAATTGAGTCCACATCTAAGATTACACCATGCTTCTCCACTTATTTTGATTTTCTGTCATGTTTTAAAGTAAAATTTTAAAGTTTTATTTATATTAATGTGGTTAATCTCATAAGGAGAGTTTTATTGTATTATGAATGAGACCTTTTTAAAAATTATATTTCTATTTACTATCATGTAGTAAAACTTTTGATTTGTGTATGTAGGTAGATCTTACATTTGGCCACCTTACTTGACTCTTTGTTCTAATAATTTTTCCATTTGATTGTCTTACAGTTTCTTGGTGGACTGGCAACTTATTTCATCCTGCAACTTACATTTAAGAGAAAATGTAATTCCTTTATTTTTCCCATAGTTGATCTGATTTTCCAACTTGTTACTAAGCAGCAAAAACAATTAACTAGATGTTCAGTCTAATTTAGTTCAATCTAGCAATTTAAGTAGTCTTTTTAGAGTATTCTCTGTCTCTCCAGGAAAAACAAAACAAGCACAGTCATTTGATGAGCTGTCCCTTCCCCTTTATTTTCCTCAGGATGGAGTCTGGGTATTGAGGAACTTACTCTGTCTTCGTGGTGATGTTGAGAAAGAATATTCAGATGTGAATAATACCTTTAATCTGTCTTCTCTGTGGTGACATCTTTGTCTGCTCTGCTGGGCTCTTGTAATTTGTGGCTGGTGAACTTGCAGCTTATTCTTTCTTACTTTATGGATGTTTCTGAATGCAGGGGTCATACTCACCCTTGCATCACAAGGGTCCCCATCTCTGGCCCCCATCCTATTAATATGTACTTTTGTTACATCTTATTGGTTACATCCCAGAGTCTGTGCTTCATCCTTTACCTGACCCCTGGCTTGACAGTCCCTCCCAGCCTCTGCTCGCAGGTCACAAGCCACGGGCTCTCAACCTAGTGCCCTACCTGATGCGAACTGAAGGTTGCCTGTGAAAGTTAAACGTTAATACCTCATTCTGCTTGTGTCGCCAACTTTCTTTGTTGTGTTTGAATCTCATCCTGACATGGGGACAACTTATGAAGTGGACTCCTCCAAGGATTCAGATAGTGAATTACCCTACACATCTCCCTCCTTCCTGTTTCAGAGGCAGACACTGGGATAATGTTTGCCTTCATTGCTCTCTTGAATCTCTTTTCTCTCCCAACTCAGAAAAAGAAAAGATTTCTTTGAAATTTGCCTTTCATTGTTTTTTTTTTCCTCATGGATTTGTGGTCATAGAAAGACTTACCTTTTCTCCCCAAAAGAACACTAATTCTATGTACTTTTTTTTTAGATTGAAGTATAATTTACATATAACATTATATTAGTTTTAATGTTTCGCCATCATATTATGATATTTTCTGGCAGATATACTTAAAATGAGAAAAATCTCTTCTATTTTAGTTTACTAAAAAAAATTTTTAGTGAAAAGTAAGCACTGTATTTTAGTAATTTTTTTTTACTTTTATTGCTATCTCATAGTTCCTCTACCTTTCATCCATTCATGAAAGTAAATTTTATTTCTAGATATTCTAATTGTTGTAGCTGAATTTCTCTGGTGGCAAACAATGAAAATTAGTCGTTGAATAACAATATTAAAAAGGTCGTATTGAAAAGATAGTGAGGATATTTCATAGGAACAAAGTAAAACTGAATGATTCAAGCTAATGAAGGGCAGGAATTATGGCTGCTCCATGGAGCAGAGCAATAGAAACTATTGGACTATGGCGCCTTGGCACAATTTACTCCAACTGCCTTTGTTGTCCTATAACTTCTTTCGAGAACCGATTTCAAGCAGAGAGAATCCAGTTGGTTTGGCTGAGGTCACATATCCACTCCATCATTAAGTAGTACTGTGTGGGATCTTTTGGAATGGGAGAAAAACTCCTTAAAGAAAGAGGCACTATCACCGAAAGAAGGTTAGTAGTTGGTGGTGAGAAAAAAATATGTTAGGCAGGAAAGACGCTAGCTAGAATAATACACACTGGATTGGGTTGTCAATTTTTAACATAATTTTTTCATCTATATTGTGCACATATATTTGCATCTTTGAGGTTGAATTGGGTTCTATTTGAAGTTTCCTATCCTTCTATTTTACACTTTGAAAAAATTTAATTAATTGAAAAACTTCTTTTCTAGATTGATTGATAGAACTTGCCTGGGTTTGATATATTATTATCATTGGCTAACTTATAATTTATTCCACGAATAATGGTATTTTTAGATTTTCTTGCCTCTTGAGTAAGTTTTGACTAATTATGTCTTCTTAGAAAATTGTTCATTTTATGCAGATTGTCAAATATACTGCTATAAATTTGTAACTAGCATTTTACCATGCTTAAAAAACTTTTTTATAGTTGTAGTTCAGACATCTTCTCCATTCTTAATTCTGCCTATTTGTGTTTTCTCTTTCTTCTTAAACAGATCTGTCATAGCTTTTTATTTATTGGACTTTTTAAAGAAATTGCTTTTGATTTTATCATGTGTTTTTAATTAAATGAGTTCACTTATCTCTCCCATTATCTTGATTGATCCCCTCCTTCTACTTTCTTAAAAGGTTATATTGTTTATTTTCTAGCTTCTTGAGTTGAATGCCAATTTATTCATTTTTATACATTTCTTTAAAAACTCATTTTCTGATCATACTTACTCCTATGAATACTTGTTTGGTTGCTTTTGATAGAATTTTTTAATAGTCCATAATTTATCCTTTTATTTCTTATTTATTTAGGCAGTGTTTTTAAATTTCCAAGTGGATAGCTTTTATCTTTTAAGCTTTTCAATTATTGAATTTTAGTGTCATTGCACAGCAGTCAGAGAATCTGGCCTGTGTGTTTTCTACTTTTTAAAATTTATTGAGATGTGTACAGTGGAATAAAAGAGTAGCCAAGTAATTTAGGCAGAGGCAGCCAAAACATAATCCTCCAGTTATGATTATGACTAATCCAGATGATATTAAAGAAAAAAATTAGAATTTTAGTTAGATTAAACTGCTACCAACTTTTAAAAGATAGACATATGCTAATGTTAACTTCAGGAAAAAAAAACAAAATTTTAATTATGCCTAGAGAGAAAAAAACCTCAAGAAGTTAAAACACACACACACACACACACACACACACACACACACTGATTTGAGCTGATGGTAATTTGGACTATGAAGTGAATGGGGCAGCAGCTGGTGGTGATGTCTGGTATGTCAGTGTGGTACACTGAGGCTGAGATAAAGCATTTAGAGAGAGTGGGAAGGATGGCATATTAGTCAGGTTTCTCAAGAGAAATAAAATCAATATAATGTATACACACATAAGAGATTTGTTTTAAGGAATTGATTCACATGAGTATAGGGGCTGACAAGTCTGAAATCTGCAGAGCTGACCAGCAGGCTGGAGACCAAGGGAAGAGTTGATGCTGCAGCTCAAGTCCAAGGATGACAGAATTCCCTCTTCGTCAGGGGATCCCAGGGTTTTTTTCTCTTTAGACTTTTGATTGATTGAACAAGACTTACCCACATTATGAAAGATAGTCTGCTGTACTCAAAGTTCACTGATTTAAATGTTAATCTCATCTAAAATATATATTAACAGAGACAGCTAAACCAGTCTTTGACCAACGACTATAGAATACTATGGCCTAGCCAGTTGACACACAGAATTAACCATCATGAGTCTATCCTTTTTCAACTTGGTACCCATAAATACCTCCTTAAACCATACTTAATCTCTAAACAAATACAATAACAAGGTCATACTCCTAACATTATAAAACTATTCTACATTTAATCAAAAATGCACTAAACCTTTCCCCAGAAGAGGATGCCAAGTCCTTAGTGATGTTTACTCTTCTCCTTGACATTCTGTGGTGTATAGAGGTATCTGGGAATAACATCTCTCATTTGGTCTTCCACCTTCACCAAATCTTGTAGATGTTGGAAGGGATGCTGGCTATAAGCCTCATTTTTTAGATGTAAAGGGCAATACCCCCAAGAGCTGACTTCTAAGTTTCAACATACTTTGTCTATTTCATAGTTTAGCCAGGGACCAGCCATTCTTTGACCCTTTTTAATACCTATATCTTATATCAAGTTCTGAAAATTAGTGGGAAAATTAGGATATCTCAAGCCTCTTTAGGATTAGCTGAATTCTGTTGCAATAATTCTTCTTCTTTATAGCTAAATAATATCAGTCATAAACTCTTAGAGTCGAAAGGGCCATTACAGGCCACCTAAACCGTTGTTTTATAAGGATTTCACCGAGAAGGTTTTATGTGAAGGAATTTGCCATCCTAAGAATATTTGAGATGCTCTTCATCAAACACAACTCCTCTGGCTCCCCAGATCCTCTTTCCATCATTCTATCAAGTGGTTAGTGCTTTGGGACAAAGCTCATGTGCTCCCTAGGCATCTTTGTTTGACTTTTATACATCACATCTTTACATTGATCTGACATCACATCTACCACTCTATAACTTAACCAATTATAGGCATTGCTTCTTTTCTGGCTACTCCAATAAAGCAGAACCTTAGCATTCACAGATTTAAAATTAACAATTTCACCATGGTCCTTAAAAGTTCGTGAAATGACCTAACTCATAATTTTGATAAGACTTTACCTTGAGTAATGTTTTCTGCTAGGCTGGTCTGTAGAATTGAGCCACTTAGCTAGTAAGTGGACTTTTCTAGAAAGTCGGCATTTAATTTTCATTTTTTTCTTTTTATGTTTACATGAAAGGAGTTAATGACCTTATAAATTACTTTGACCCTGTATTTATTATTTATAAAGGATTGAAAAGAGTCACTTAGATTTTTTTTAGCTCTTTGTTATTATATTTTATGGGAAAATACACGCTCCAGTGGTATTTATATATTTGGAATATTTAAAGGCCTTGGGAAGTATTCCTGATGAGTGCCAATGGTCTACCATATAATCTGTTTCCACAGGGTGCTTCTCGAAAGAGCTCTGAGTAGTGGTTAAGTATTTCTTTATTACTAGGAAGAAAGTGGGAAGAGAGAGTGTATATTGAAGTCCATAAAGATTTTGACAGGTTGAAAGTCAAATAGCATGTTGAAAGGAAACTAAAGAAATACCACCTGGATTAGCATTAATAAGGAGCAAGCCAGCGGTGTACTATGACCAATATGCACCTCAGTTGTGTTGATGAAAATCCCCAACATAAATATTTGTGCACAAAACTTACATGATAAAAAGTTTAAGTTTAGTAACAATTCTTCATAAAATAAGTCTATTTATATTATTTCATTTATACTCCCTTTTGTTCCATAATCGATTTGAGTTGACTTATGAAGCTATTGAATTATTTGGTAATATAGTATGAATAAAAATTTAGCAATAATATGGGTGACTTTCTAAAAGTCTTTCATAAGCCAAAAGGAAAAACACATTCAAAGAGACTACCAAAGGATTTCATGTATGTCAGGGGTTAGCAAACTATAGTCCATGGGCCAAATCTGTTCCTGTTTATATATATCATTCAAGGTAAAAAAAAAAAAAAAAAAAAAAGATTTTTATATTTTAAATGGTTTCAAATGAAAAAGAAATCTAAACAAACAAAAGAAGAATTATGTTTTAGACACATACAGATTACATGAAATTTAAATTTCGGTGTCCATAAATAAAGTTTTATTGGATGCATAGCCAGGTTCAATCATTTACATATTGTCTATGGCTGATTTGATGCTAAAATGCCAGAGCTGAGTAGTTGAGACAGAGACTGGATGGCATGCTGATTCCTAATGGAGATCATTTAGAAAAATCTCCTGCATGGAGAAGGCTAAAAATAAGGAGGGCTTGGATGACCATCAGATCCTTGCTCATTCTGTCACTGGGTTATTGTGATGGGGTGGTGGCCACATGGAAGTCAAAGTTTAGCTATTTGATTCGAAGAAGGGGCCAGGAGGTGGTGGGGTGGGGACAATGGGTTGTTCTGAAGCTTCATGCATGTCTATCAAGGTCCAGCAATGTGATTTGCTTAGAGGACTTTCTCTGGAGTGCTATAGTAGGCCTATAGCATAGACATAGAAGAACAAAGAGCAGAAGACAAAATGAGAATGGGAGAGGGCAACCGTAGGACAAGGAAGAAAAGAGGTGAATTTTGAAGGGAGTCATTAAATCTGCCTAAGTTTTTTTTTTATCTCTGCATTATTCCTGAAAGGAGTGGTTAGAGTAATGGAGAAGAAAATAAACAGTGTTTAAAAAGATGATTTTATTTTGGTCAATATAAATTTAAACTGATTGTTGAAATGATCAAATATCATGAAGTTGGATATAATGATCATAATTTTGGGAGTACTACTAAAGTATTAAAATGTTTCATGCTATTGAGAGTAGAGATGTCAAAAGGCCCAAACCTTGACCAGCTATTCATCTTTACTCCCTCCTTCTTTCCCTGCTCAACCTAATCCAGCATAGCTGTAACCAACTTGCCTTAGGAATTACACTTAAGAAACAGCAGCCAAATAAGAATCACGGTGAAAAGCCAGTACTCAATACTTCTGGTACCAACTGGTAAAAGCTGGTTAGGGAATGAAGTTTAAGCTGTGGCCTAAGTGGAGACCACCTACATTGCCCTAAGCCTAAATGAGAACTCTGGAATCTTATTACCTTCAGATTCTCATGTTAGAAGAAGCTATTACACAGCCAGCAGTCAGGCATACGTGTAGGCCATACTACCCATTCATTAAGAGCAATTCTTTAACACAAGCCTTGTTGGAAAAAGAAGTTCAAAGAAGAGATAGAAGAGATAGCCTCTTCTGTCTGATCTGCCCCCATTGGGTCAGAGTTCACAGTGGCCATTAATGAAGGGGTTGTTTCAATGACTTGGATTCTTGATATGTTAAATTAGTAGCTTTTCCTCCTACGAGTATTTGTAGGTTAAAAGGAGGGCAAAGTAAAACCAGAAAAAAGTAGTAGAAAGTTCTTTATAATAATTATTCCCAGGTTTGGGGGGCTGTAAAATAAAGATGGACTATGCGACTTCTAGGGCAACTTCTTGTTTTAAAATTCTATATTTATAACTTTTACAAATGAAGAAGCTGCTGCAAAGTCTACCTCTTACTGCTCTGCTAAGAATCTCTTCCAAAAATGCAGCTGATTAAAAGCTTGAAACAGACAAATGTGACCCCAAATTATCTCATAAATCTTAATTTAATGAGTTCTGAAATAGCATACTTCACACAGACTTAGTGATGCTGACATGTTGAAATATTTGCAATTCAAAATCTTTTTGAATCTTGAAGATATTGATTTAAAATACTTTTCACGGTTCCAGTCCAAGATGGCAACACTGACGTCTCCTTAACCCTCTTCTTCCATGGACACACTGAATCTACACTACACACAGAGCGATTTCCTCTAAAAGAAATCCAGGAACTACACGTAGACTCCTATGCATTGGGCAAATAAGAAAGCACCACATAAGAATGAGTAGGAAAGACTGCCACACACACTCTTCATAAACCTCATCCTGGGCAGAGAGCCATACAGGCAAAAGGGGATTTCACTCCCAGCTTCTTCTTAAGGAGCAATGGGTTTAGACTGCATACATAGTGTTGCAACTGTTAAGACTTCCACCTGAGGGATGAGCCCCCAAAACACCTAGCTCTGAAAGCCAGTTAGGCTTTCCTATGAGGCCCATAAAAATATAACAAATAAATTAATAGTTCTTAACTGATTTGCAAAGACTCTCCATTGCTATGCCCTAGGACTCAGCATAGTGAAAGTAGGCTAAAAATGCAAGTATCCCAGTCTTTGCCTGATAGCTGCCTATCTGAATACTTTAAAAGTTGCTGCCTAAGTCAAGCTTCCAATTTACTACACACCTAGGGCTGACTGATCCTCCCTGGAGACAGGGAAAGCTAGCAGATGCCACCTCAGCCTTTTCCTTCTAGCCCACTGCGAATTGCCAATATCTCTCTAGGAGGAGCTTGTACACACATCTGGCACCTCAGTTTTTGCAGTGGCCAGCCAAAAGGTGAGCCCTTGGATTGCCTAGCTCTGACAGCAAGTGAGGCTTGCATTCACAAGTCCCATAGGACCTTAGCAAACAAAAGATCAGTTCTTCTCAGGCACAGGAGCACCCCGCTGTGGCTGTATACCTAGGTCTAGAACAGAAGGGGCAGGCAAAAATGCCCATCTCCCAGTTTCTTCCTGGAAGGGCCTTAACTATGTATTCTCTCAGCTGCTGTCTGAGTGTCTCTCCTTCGATCATCCTGCATTTGGTGCTGATTGTGATTCTCTCTTTTGGTTCACTGACACATCTTGTCATACTCTCAACTGGGAGTCACTAAGGATAAAATAAAGCATCTTAGGCAGTCACAAAGGTTTGAGTCACCCAAGAGCTTGGGCCAGTTGGTGGATAAGGTTCATCCCTTATATGAGATCACTCAGTCAAGACTGGAAGAAGTGGCTGTTTTACTAAATGCACAGAAACCAACACAAAGAGTTGAGGAAAAAAAAAAACAAACAAAAAAACAAAAAAGAAATATGTTCCAAACAAAAGAATATGATAAACTTTGGAAACACACCTTGGTGAAACACAGATAAGTAATGTACGACATAAAGAGTTCAAAATAATGATCATAAAGGTGCTGATTAAGGCCAGGAGAACATGCCTGAACAAAGAGAGAATTTTGAGAAAAAGACTACATAAGATAATGTGAAACAGAAACCACAGAGCTGAATAAACCAAAACTACAAGAAAAAAAATTTAATAGAGAGGGGTTTAACAGCAGACTAGATCAAGTGGAAAAAAGGATCGGTTTGTAGTAATAAGTACGTATCTTAAAAAATTAAAAAGATCTCAAATCCACAACCTAATTTACACCTCAGGAACTAGAAAAAGAAGAACAAACTAAGCCCAAAGTTAGTGGAGGAAAGAGGGCAATAACAAAGATCAGAGCAGAAGAAAGTGAAATAGAGACTAAAAAGACAATAGAAAAGATCAATGAAGCTAAGAATTGTTTATTTTTAAATAAGCAAAATAAAATTGAGTTAGACTTACCAAGAAAAAAAGAAAGAGAACTTAAATAGAATTAGAAATGAAAGAGAAAACATCATAACTGATACCACACAAATACAAAGAATCATAAGAGACCACTATAAATAATTATACACCCACAACTTGAATGACTAAGAAGAAATGGATAAATTCCTTTAAAAATACAACCTATAAAGACTAAATAAAGAAATAGAAAATATGAAAAAATAGAAAATATGAACAAACCAATTAAAAGACTAATAAGGAGATGAGTCAGTAATCATAAACCTCCCAACAAAGTCCAGTACCAGATGGCTTCACTAGTGAATTCTACTGAACATTATCCAACAATTAATACCAATCATTCTCAAAGTCTTTTAAAATACAGAAGAAGAGAGAATATTTCCAAACTGATTTTATGACGCTAGCATTATTTTGATACCAAAACTGGACAAGAATACCACGAGAAAAGAAAATAATAGGCCAATATCTCTAATGGCCATAAATGCAAAAATTCCTTAACAAAATGTTAGCAAACCAAATTCAACAACACATTAAAAGGATTATACACTCTCAAGTGGGATTTATTCCAAGGATGCAAGGATGGTTCAAAATCCACAAATCAATCAATGTGAGAAACATATTTAACAAAATAAAGAATAAAAATCGTATATAGTTATCTCAATAGATGCAGAAAAAGCATTTGACAAGATACAACATCCATTTATGATAAACATTCTCAATAAAATAGATATGTAAGGAAAGTACCTCAACATAATAAAAGCTACCTGTGACACACCCACAGCTAACATTATATTCAATACCTAAAAGCTGAAAGCTTTCTCTTTGATATTAGGAACAAGACAAGATTCCTACTCTCACCACTTTTATATGACATCATACTAGAAATCCTAGCCAGAGCAATTAAACAAGAAGAAGAAAAAAAAAAAGACATCCAAACTGGAAAGGAAAAAATAAAATTGCCTTTATTTGCAAAGCCACAACATTATATATAAAAAGCCATAAAGGCTCCACCAAAACACCGTTAGAATAATCAATTCAGTTAAGTTGCAGAATAAAAAATGAATATACAAAAATCAGTTGTGTTTCTCTACAATAACAATGAAATATCAAAAAGAAAAAATTTAAAAACATTTACAATTGTTTATGATTACCCTTGAATCACTTACAATTACATCCAAAAGAATAAAATACTTAGGAATAAATTTAACTGAAGAGGTGAAGGATCTGTATATTGAAACTGTAAGATAAATAAATAGAAAATTGTTCCATGCCCATGGAAAAATAAATATGTTTAAAATGTCTATACAATTTACATATTTATTGCAATCTCCATCAAATTTCCAATTGCATTTTTCACAGAAATAGAAAAAATAATCCTAATATTTATGCAGAACGAAAGACTCTGAATAAACAAAGAAATCTTGAGAAAGAAGAAGAAAGCTGGAAGCATCATACTTCCTCATTTCAAACTATATATGCTACAAAGCTATAATAATAATAAAAAAAATACAGTGGTGGCATAAAAACAGATACATAGGCCAATGAAACAGAATAGAGAGCCCAGAAGTAGAACTATGTCTATGTGGTCAATTAATTTATGACAAAGGAGCCAAGAACATAAAATGGAGAAAGGATAGTTTTTTCAATAAATGATGTTGGGAAAACTGGAAAGCCACGTGCAAAAGAATAAAACTGGACCACCATCTGATACCATACACAAAAACTAAATCAATATGAATTAAAGACTTGAATGAAAGACCTGAAATCATAAAATTCTTAGAGGAAAACATAGAATATTAAGACCTGAAACCATGAAACTCTTAGAAGAAAATATGGGCAGTGAGCTCCTTGACATCGGTCTTGGCGATGATTTTTTAAATCTGATATCAAAAACAAAAGCAACAAAAGCTAAAATAAACAAGAGAGACTACATCAAACTAAAAAGCTTATGCAAAATAAAGGAAACAATCAACAAAATGAAAAGACAATGGAATGGGATAATATCATTGCGAATCATATATCTAGCAAAATACATAAAGAATTCATACAACTCAATAGCATAAAAACATACAATCCAAATAAAATAATGGGCAGAGGACCTAAATACACATTTTTCCAAAGAAGACATACAGATGGTTAACAGGTACATGAAAAGGTGCTCAACATCACTAATCAGGGAAATGTAAATCAAAACTCCCATGAGATTATCACCTCAAACCTGTTGAAAGTCTATCATCCTATCATCAAAAAGACAACAGATAAAGAGTATTGGCAAAGATCAGAGAAAAGAGAACCCTTGTGTGCTGTTGATATTTAAATATACTTATATAAGTATATATGTATTTAATAGTTTACAATTAAACATTTTTCAGCCATGAGAAAGAAGAAAATCCTGCCATTTGCAACAACATGGATACATCTTAAAGGCGTTGTGTTAAGTGAAATAAGCCAGACAGGGTTAAAGACAAATGCTGCATGGTATCACTTGTAAGTGGAATCCAAAAAATATATATCAAACTCATAGAAATAGAGAATAGAGAATTTGTTGCTAGGGGCGGAGGGCAGGATTGGGTTAATAGGGAGAGGCTGGTAAAGAGGTGCAAATATTTCAGCTATAAAAATAAATTAAGTCTGAGAATCTAATATGTTAATATGGTGACTATAGTTGATAACACTATACTGTATAATTGAAATTTGATAAAAGAGTATAATTTAAATGTTCTCACCAAAAAAAGACAAATATGTGAGGTGATGGATGTAATAATTATCTAGATAAAGGGAATCCTTTTACCAATGTACATGTATTCAAAATTAATCATAATGTACAACTTAACCCATTTCCCATTTGCCCCAAGAACACTCACCAGCAAAGCCTGTGGCTGCAGCATTTACCTTGAGATAACTCATGGATTGCTGTCCTAAACTTACCCTCAAAGTTTGCCACAAAATATCTCACTTTTATTATTATTTTTTGCATTGCTCTAGTATATTGATAGTCTTTGGAAACAAAAGACATCATTCTATATATAGCATTCTGTTTTTAGTAGTGGTGTTTCCAATTTACAAAATATAGTAATTCTCGATTGCCAAAAATGTCAAATCTAGAACATGTATCATTCCTACGTGTGATGTTAACATCGTTCCTTGTTGGTGAAGATTCATTTCTGAAGAATCTGATTTATGTATATATTTCTTGTTACATTAGGATCAGAGACAAATTCTGTTTAGAAATAATTCCAAGAACCATTTTTATATTTTATTTTCACATTGAAAACCAGTCAGATTTGCTTCAGCCTCAAAGACTGTGTTTATGTAAAATTAAATTAACCCCCCCCCCCCGCTGCACTTTTTTTTCTAAATGGGAAATAGGTTAAATGTCTTACAATCTTATTTGTCAATTATACCTCAATAAAGCTGATGAAATATATTTCTTGTAAGCATACATTTTCTCATGTTTTCAATTGAAGGCAATCAAAAAATAACAAGCTCAACTAACACTTTTTTCCCATAGCTTGGTAAATGATCATATCAAGTAAGATTATATTTGGCTGCATAAGAAATGATAACAGAAGCTTAAATGAGTTAGGGGTGTCTCTCTCACACACAAAATAAATTCTGACGAAGCTCATTCAGTCTGGTATGGTGGCTCCACATTCAGGGATGACTAGTCCACAGGCACATGTAGTGTTGTTTCATCATCCTCAGCAACATCATCTCCAACTACATAAACACATAAAGAAGAAAATCGAGCTACGATTTATACAGCTAAAGGCAGTTATTTTTATTAACAAAATGACATTTTTTGATCCTCGCCAATCTTGCCCTACCAAAATCCTACTGCAGTTGAACAAATAGATGATCTAAGAAATAACACCTTGTACTATTTCCCTGCACAGTTGGGAGGCTGCAATGCTTATTGTCGTTTTGTAAATTTGGATGATACCGAGACCTGGGTTCTCCTCAAATCTCTCTCTTACTCATGAGGCCAAGGCCCAGGAAACGCCTTTGACAGGAAGTATGCAAGAGCTGCCAGTTAGTAATTTTCATTATCAGTGAACTTCCATGGTTGGCTTGCACAAAATTATTGTCTCAGCCAATAAAAGATGGTAAAAAAAAAAAAGTTGAAGCTAAATGATAAGAAACTAAAATACCAACGTTCTTCATTTGCTGATAATTTTATCTCCAGATTTGAGAGAAAATAACTTCCCTTGAACTTCTTCTGAGGATTAAAAGATTCTCTAGTGCCTGTACAGGCCTGGAAGTGACCTTCAAGATCTGTAAGATACTTGGTATCGAATCCTTTCAAGTGACTTTTCCCCCATTGTTTAAGGACCCTATAATAGGATATTCCCAATTTTTCTCTCTCATCCCTTGTGCTATTTTTGTCATACATTTTGCTTTTATATGTGGTATAAAAACACAATACATTGCTACTATTATTGCTTGAGACAGTTATCTTTTGGAGCAATTAGAAGTGTGAAAATAAATTTATTTAAAAATTAATTTATTTTCATTTATAACACTATATTTCTTCTATAAATGCAAATTTCTATCTGGTATTATCTGCCCAAAGAACTTTTAACATTTTTGTGGTGTTGGTCTGATGGCAATGGATTCTCTTGGTTTTTATTTGCTTGAGGAAAAAAAAAATCTTTATTTCCCTTTTATTTGTGAAAGATATTTTCCCTGCATATAGAATTCTGGTTTGATAGGTTATTTTTCTTTTTAGCACTTTAAAGATGCTACTCCACTGTCTTCTTGTTAGCATGGTTTCAGACAAGTTCTGTTGTAAATTTTACTTCTGTTACTTTTTGTGTAGTGTCTTTTTTCTTTGCCTGCCTTCAAGATTTTCTCTTTATCTTTATTTTTTAGCACTTTGAATATGAGGTGTGTAGGTGCTTTTTTTTTTTTTTAAATATGTTTTTATCTTTTGTGTGCTCTGAGCTTCTTGGATCTGTGGTTTGGTGTCTGTTTTTTGTTTTGTTTGTTTGTTTGCTTGTTAACATTTCTAACTCTGTTCTTACCAGAGTCCAGCTGTGTCTGCCCCAGGTAAGCAAGTGCACCATGGCCCATCGCTCTCTGAAGGCACCATCTCTCTTTACAGTTCAGGATAATTGGTTGCTTGTCATCTCAGGGTCCTGAGGAGGGATTTAAGAAGTTATGAACTTACAGTTTGTCAGGTTCGTTTTGTTGCAAGGTGGGCTCAACTGTCTTTCCAGTTCTCTATACCCCAAGCAGAACTCATAAATCCCCTAACCCACAGAACCAATTTTTCAGAGAAGTAAGTGATGCAATGAGCTGATACACACGTTTCACCAATCTCACCATGTACTTATTTCCAATAAAGCAACTAGCCTTAGTGCAAATAGAATGACTTATTGAAACCTTAGTGAACACTGGCCGAGAGACTCTTTTTAAGGTTGGGAAAAGAGCCTCCAGGTTGAAGTAGGCTCAGTCTCAGGGGCCAATATATTGTCTGATGTCTTCCATAGTCAGAATACAAAGACTGCCCAAACGAAAATGAAAAAAAAATTGTTGAAGCACCTCATGCTATTTTTTTAAAAACTGACTTCCCTTTCCTCTGCAACTTGGATATTAGTTTCTAAGGAACAAATGCTGTCATCATGGGTTGTCACAAATATTCTACAATTCAGTGCTGATGTCTGCTATCTGCTCATTTAAGGCTCCTTATGCCACACCATGAGCGTGGAACAGAGAGGGTCACCGTACGCAGATGTTTGTCCCTTACCTACGGCATAAAGGGGAACATGTCAGGGGAAGAGGCCACCCCTAGGACAGTTCTCAGTGTTCCATGTCTAGAGGGAAAGTTAATTGACATCTATAAGCAAAATATAAACAGGGCTATCATGGGTCTCAGCAATTCTTGGAATGAAGTGTTGAGTCTCCCTACCAGTAATAGAAACCTGACCTTTTTTAGTGCTGACTGAGGATATAGTAACTTAGAATAGGGAATAGAAAAAGAAAAATCATTAAAGCAACTACAGCCTTATGAAAAACTATAGAAGTAGGAATGTAACATTAATCTACATTTTATTTCTTTCTGTGACATATTTATATTCTAGATTTTTAACTAATTTTATTATTCTTTTTTATCCCTCCCCCCCCCACTTTTTAAACATACTGTATGCTGTGATGATTTATTTTATAATTTAGTTCATAAGTTATACAATATCAAGATGAATCATAGAATAGCTAGATTTTTTGTTGTTGTTAGAATTAGGTGTATTCAATGGAGTGAATCATAATCTCTGAGCCTCCAGGTTGTGGTTAAAAGCTTAGTGGCAAAAATAGTAAAATTCGCCATCTATTCATGAGTTCCTTTCATTTCCAGATCTGCTTACAATTGCGTCTGTCCTGTGTGACTAGTTCTAGCTAATGATCAATGTGTGGGA
>AWHC01008953.1:0-11591 GCA_000465285.1 Eidolon helvum | reverse complement strand
TGATTGTAAGAAAGCACTCCTCAACCTTTTTTCTAAGATACCTATATTTAAATATTAAATTGTATGTTTAAAATATTGTGATTCACATGGATATTATTTTTATTCACATCTAGAATCCCATTTTAATGGTTAACTAATCTACCTAAATTCTTTTTTGATGAGTACTTCTTCATTTTCATTGAGTTTAACATATTTTTCTAAAATTTACAATATTATACCAAAAAAAAAAAAACCCTAAGAAATAACATTAAATTTTGAAGAATAAGAGTTGAGGCCATCTGAGCTATACATTAGTAAAAAAGGTGCTGTGTGTAAAGTTGGAAAAAATTGATAGCGACGTGGTAATTAGGACTAGCATGAGCAAGCCCTCACAATGTGCCAGGCAGCGTATGTGTGTTCATTAAGGCCGAGGACAAACCCATGTGATAGACACTCTCATTATCCTCCACTGTACAGCTGAGAACACTGAGGTACAGAAGGTTCTATAACTTGACCAAAATCAAACAACTGATATAAACATAGTAAGTAACCAGACTCCAGAGCCTGAATGCTTGATCTACACCCTACTACTTCATTTTAATATAACTAGTTTATCAAATTCACTAAAAGTCCCAACAGTAAGAGTTAAAATCTTTTTATGGCTTCATTATTTAACAGATTTAAAATAAAATTATTTCCCTCTCTGAGGAAAACACTGTGTAGAAACATTCATATCGCTGCTTAGAATGTTATTTTTCCTCCTCTGTATCTGAGTTTGGATTAAAAACCCACAAACCCAAAATTAATCAAAGGAGAGGGGGAAAAAGGTGACTCTGTCACCAACATGTGTTACTTTGCAAGAGCAAAGCGATAAAGGGAGAGGGTGCCCACTGGCCGCACACTTGATGGTTAAACAGCAGGCACTTATTGTACCCCAGTCCTGCAAGCTGGAAGTCTGGAGTCTGGTCCCATTGGGACGTCCTTCTGAGGGCCGTGAGGGAGGGTCCGTTAGGTCCCTCTCCTTGGCTTAGAGATGGCTGTCTTCTCCCTGTGTCTATTCACAGGGTGGTCTTTTGGTGTGTGTATCTCCAGTTTTTTTTTTTGTTTGTTTGTTTTTATAAGTACAGCAGGTGTATTGGATTAGGGCCAACCCTACTGATCTCATTTTAACATATTACCTCTGTCAAGAGCCAGTCTCCATACAAGGTCCCATTCTGAGGTATTGTGGGTGTTGGTAGGGTACACAATTCAACTTAAGACAGAGAAAGCTTGGTATTCAGTATCTCCTCATCTGCATTCGATTTGGATACAGATAAGGCTTCTGCCCTGTGGCTTCTCTGGCGTATTTTGATTAAGAACTGGAGAGACAAGAGTTTTGCAGCCCCCACCTCCACTCACACAGCAACTCAGGATGGAGAGATAGATACGCCAGTTCAAAAACACAAAGAAAAAGAAGAACATATTCGCTGTTCTGTAATAACTCTAAAACCCAACCAGTGACACATCACTGGTTCTCTCCTCTGGATGCAGGGCCTATCCGTCCCTTGTTTAGGACCTCGTAAGGATCTCATTCTGCTCCTGAGGGAGAAGAACCTATTGTTCTGTTCTCCTTTTCTCCTGGCTGCCCCATCTGTGGTCTGGTCTTCCCACTCTGAGACTTCTTCGCCTTTTAATAAGAAATGACATAGACTTGCAGCTGACCAGCTTTGTTAGTATGCTTTCTTCTCGTATGAAGTTGGAGGTCCAGAGGACGCTTTTAATTTTGAACTATTTGAGTCTCTTTGCAATCTCAACTGGATAGTTTTTTTTTTTCTTTTTTTTTTTTGTAAACACAACTATTTTTATTTTTTTTTAAAGCAATCTTGTTGGAGTTCACAAGATCCCTCAAAAGACATCCACAGGTAATTTAGGAATTCCTATTAGTTTTGAAGTACAGAGACATTTAGTTCATGAGAACATATTTATCTGGGTTCAAACCATTCTATAGGGATGTGGTTTTCTTTAAATACAAGAAGAAAGTAATAAATTTCTTTGTTAAAATGAAACATAAGTCTGATTTTGCTTCCCTTGGGAAAAGAGAACAAGGGGATGTGGTAGAATATTTCAATGTATATTATCAGTCAAGTATTTCTGGTTGAAAAAAAATACTTATCTAGATTAAGCACAATGAAGAGGGAACACATAAGTGTTCAAAGGGATCTCATGTGACGGGAAGAGCAGACACTTTGCTTGGGAGCAGGGGAGAGTGGTCAGCATCTTCTGTAACAACTTCATTTTTGCCCTGCCTCTGCTTTGTTCCTACTCTCTGCTTGCACGCCTGTCTGCATGGTTTAAGAATAGGATCTTGCCATAGCTCTCTGGATTCCTGTTGTAGTTCCTGGTTATACATAGATTATACTTAGCATCTTCTCTTTGCCTCTGCAGAGTCACTTTTCTCCCTTATTCTCTCCCCGGGAGGGAAAGCCGTGTGGCCCCCTAGTGTCAGTCAAGAGACCTTCTGGACCGGCCTTGGTTATGGGCCCTCATCCTTGAAAATCCACAACCTGACCTCTGTGCCGTTTCTCCTGTCTATGTCCACCAAGGTGCAGGCATCTGTTTCCTATTAGGTGGCCTGAATCCAATAATATTTCGACATGCAGATCCAGGGTCAGTGCCAGCAGAGAGCTTTGCTTCTGCAACCCAGGGTCCCAATATGAAATCAAGTTTTAACTACTCTGAAGTAGAAGAGAGGAAAAACACTACTCTTATGTCCAAAGCAAAGATATAAACAGAGATATGGCCTTTCGTAATGTACTTTACTCTGCCTTAATAGTTGGAAACATCTGGTTTTAGCTAAGAAATGTATTGAAAAATAAAGCATATAGACCTGTGCTGTATAATACTATAGCCACTAGCCTCATGCAGGTAATTAAATTAATTAAACCTAAATACAATGAAAATATAGTCTGTTGGTTGAACTTGTCGTATTTCAAGCGCTCAGTAATCATATGTGGTTATTGGTGATGATCGAGTAGCGCATATTATAGAATTTTTCCATCATTGCAGCAAGTTCTATAAGTTGGCACTGATATAGACTATACAAATTCTTAAAATTTATAACACTGTATAGTTGCCATTTATGGAGACAGAATTCTTCAAAAACAATATTAGGGTCAATCAACATTTTTCTCTAAATATTCTGGAGATTCTTAAAATTAATAAAGCAAATGAAAAAATAGAAGTAGGTAATATTTATTGAATGCCGATAAAGTACCAGGCCCTGTTCTGAGTTCTTTTCATGGATTGGCTCATTTAATCCTCAGAAATTTATTTGATTTACATGCGATTTATATCTTAACTACTATTTTACATCTAGTAATTGATACAAGTAAAATTAAAATCTAGCCAATCTGATTCGAAGGCCTAGTTCTTAACAGTTATGCTGTATTGCTTCCTTAATAGTTGGGCAAATAGTGAATTATTTGGGACATTTTTTTCTACATACAAGAAAGACCAAATAACCAATGTCTAGTAAAATGAGACATTTTTAATATTCTGCAGTATATATAAAATACTTCCCAATAAAAATTGTAAGTACCTCTGTCATATGAACTGAATGCCATATAAGTTTGCTTTATATATTTAAAAAAATTCCTGAATATATTACATTCTGTTTGTTCTATAAGTGTGTGACTTCTTCAAAGCATGCTGTTAATTTTGGACAGATTTTAAATAACATTACTGATACAGTATTCCTTTACAATCCTAAGTAGAGCATATATGTTGTTTCTTTCTTTTTCATAAATTAACCAGTCTTAAAACATCTCAATTACTAAAAAAGTAAGAAAACAAATTGGAAATAATAGTTGATGATTTAGTTCTCTTAACCATCTTCTGGTTAGGTACAATCAAGGTCTTTGTTAGCATAAAGTAAAAGCATATAAGGAAGGGTTTTTCCTAGTACATTTGTATGGCCATGTTCAGAAACTGACATTTCATTGGTGGGTTGTGTTGTTAGTACTATTATTTAATTACATTGAAATATATGACTTGATCTTTAAAACATATTTGTCTCATAAATATGTCTTTGAAGCACTACCCACTCTATTTACATAGTATAAAAACATTTAAAGAAAAAGTAAATTTAATAATGAAATATTTTGATTTAATTTATATGGGTGGCACAACTACAGTGCATTTTATATTGTATTTACAGAGATTTCTTTTAAATAATGAAATATCTCGACAATAAATGTGTCTTTTGTACATAGAAAACATTTAATTTTTTTTTCTTATTGGCAGCAGTTTAGTTTTGCATAAGTTAATATTTCCAGCTGGGCTAGACATTAATTCAGAAAGGATGATTGACAGCAACTTAAGTATTCAAAGGCTAGATTGCACAGATCAAACCAGACTGACTTTCTTACTTCCCTGTATTCAAATAGGATACTTTTCCGATACCCTCAAGAAGTTTCTGGAAATTGCAGTACACCTTTACATCTATCTATTAATTGCTCATCATGCTGCTCAGCTTGTGTGGAAAATGACAAGAGAGCTCTTTCCAGAATATGTTTCTGCTACTGTTGAAGGAAATTTCTTTATTTTTTTTAAATCAGGACAATAGAGTATTATTTGTTGTGGTTTTGAAATTTGAAGTATACTCATGACCGTATTTTCAAATATTATTTATTAATTTACTTTAGGACATTAAAAGTAGGATGGATATTAACTTTTTCCATTGTCGCAATCATGTTCCTAATTAGTATCTCTGCGATGCCCATTTAGTTCACAAGTCATACACTGTGCAGTAAAGAATTAACTCAGCAGGCCTGGATTGTGCAAGCCTTATACATTTTAAAGAAAGGTTTATATAGTGACCAGCTTCTGAGAGATATCTTCTAAATGTTTGGAATACCATGCTTGATAAGAGTGTTTTCCTTTACCTGGGGCCTTGGATCACACCAGGAAGTCTAAGCTAATAGTCTAACTCAAGGTAGGAGCCTTGGGCCATCCAATGTCAGTTTGACCTCTGGAGAGACCAGAGACTGAGGAAATAAGGTCAGCCAGGCAGGTGGGTGCTCCGTGCCTCCGTGACCAACTGGACATTAAGTCGTAGATGAGCTTCCGTAGCTGGCAGTACTCCATGTGGGTTGTCACATTGGCATGACTCCACTTGGAGAAGACCACCGGAAGCCTGCAGCTGTCTAACCTGGGCTCCGCCCTACGCCCTTTTTCCCTTTGCTGATTTCGGTTGGTTTCTGTTTACCACAGTAAGTTGTAGCCCTGAGTAAACCAGCTTTTCTGAGTTCCTTGAGTCTTCCTGGTGAATCACTGAAACCAAGGGTGGTCTTAAGGGTCCCCTGAACACACGCTTTAAAAGTCTGAAAGCAGTTTTAAGATCTTTTTTGCATTTCACCTCATAGGATCATAGAATGGTTGACTTCTTAAGGTCATGTGAAACGCCAAGCCCACTATTGTCACTTTCCCCAAGACTGCCAAAGGTTATGAGATAAAAATAACTCTAGTATGAGGTTTTCACTTTTTCAGTACTCGAGATGGAGTGTATTCTAAATTACATTGGCATTTCTTACACAAGATCATAATGTAGACCCATGTTAGACATTATGAAATATTATCTGTGAATTTTACTCATGTCAGGAAATATCTGTGATGTTGCAGCATTATTTCCAATGTCTTCTCTGTATATCATTGTTTAGCTCAACACTTTAAATATCAATTATATAATCTATAAGCTATTTTATAGTTTAATCTTAAATGAAAAGTTTACATAATACAAATTATTTTATTATTATAGACCTTATTAACAATTTGTTTTACTCAGATTCATGTAGGATTCTATTAGACGATGATGATAGAAATTAAAAGGGTAAGCTATAAATGAGAAATAATGGAGAGAAAATAAGCAAATATTTGTTGGAAAAAATGAGAAGAATTAAAAATAATATGCTACCTTACCTGGTACAAAAAATGTAATCATGATGGATTAAATATATTTGTATTTATAAATAGATTTATATTTAGAGCCACATATATATATATATACACATAAACTGATATATCCATGCAAATATATATACATATATAGAAGAAAATAAGAAGTAATATTTTATTAGCTCTAGGAAATAGCTTCTAGAGCAAACAGTAAACTTAAAGGAAAGTAATTATGATTTGATCCTATAAAACAAAAACTTTATGATAGTAAGACTATGAAAAAAATTTAAAATTCAGTTAAGAGCTTAGGCAACAAAAATATTTGCAACATATGTAACAGAAAAGAAGAGTACAAAGAAGTCTAACTTAAAAAAGGAAAAAAATGAGCAAAAAATATGAATAGACATTTCACAAAGAATAAATGTAAATATCCAATAAATAGTAGTAAAGTTGCTTAATCTAACCCTAATTATGAATATGCATTTTTAAATTTTCAACTTGAATACAATTTGTAATTAAAATGTCTGTTTCATGATATCCTTAAAGTAGACCATTTTGAAATAGAGCTTAAAGAATGTGATAATAATTTCCTACCTCCTGGTGGGAAAATAAATTCCAGACAAATCCTGGATAGAGATACAGTTATTGATCCAAGAATAAGATTTCTATGTAAGATCTCTCAACTTCAGTTCCCTGTTTTATGCATTCCATTGATTATCAGCAGAATATAATGTTTCTAAGCTCAGCAAGATTGCTGTTTTATGTTTGGTAGATGTTTTTGTCCTTTAGAAGCATAAATTACAGTACTTAGTGTAAATATTGAGAGTGTAAGATTCAAAAGTGCCTTCTATTACATTATGATCCTTTAAGTCCTATTGTAGTCTCTAAATACTTTTGCAGTAGGTCCCTCCACCCCCATTGCATGTACAAATGTAACAATGCATCTTATTTTGTAGAGAAGGAAATTGAAATTTACAGTTTAGAACTTTGTAATTTGCTGAAAATCATATAAACATTTACTGTAGAACTAGAATTATCACTGGTTTGCTTGACCTTCAGTCCCGTACTTTTCACAACATTGTAATTCTAAGAAGTCTTCATGTGTTGGCACTAAACGTTTAGTGCTGGTGAAGCACTGATTTGGTTTCACTTCTAAAACAAGAATTCACTTAAAAAAAAAGACAAAAGACAAGGACCTGCAATTGAGGTAACTTTTAGCTATAATGTCATTCCTTTTGGAAAACATCCATGATACGTCAAAATGAAAAAATAATAATAATAATATGTACACCATTTGCTTACATACATACTAGACACAGTTCTTAGTGCCTTGAATTTCTTCATTAATTTAATCCTCACAACAAACCTATAAGGTAGGCATCCTTCTTATCATTCTCCTTTTATACTTTAAGAAGATGAGGCGATGAGGTGTCAAATGATTTGCCTAAGTTAACAGTGGAAATAACGACCAAGCTGAAGAAATGTGGTACGAGTGACCTTGTTCTTAAACATTATTCACTCTGCCTCTTAGATAGTAGAAATGTCTCTGAACCCCCTGCATGATTTCCTAAGCTCTGTTTTATAGCATCACGACATAGGAGCAGCCACCTAATACAGTGCCAGTCATATAGTAGGACCTTGATATTAAAACTCAGAACTCATCATGTTCTCTTGCATTTGCTCCTGTTTGTAGTCTCATCTTCCCTATGATACAGCAGGCCCCACAAAGGTAGGACCATGCCTCATTTTCCTTTGAGTCTCCTACTGAGTCAGAATTGTGCTTTACCCGAAGTAGATGCTTTTAAAACAATCGTTAAATGACGAATGAGTGAATTAATGAACAAAAGATGAAATGAGTTACTATATGATTGAATAAATACATAAAGACTTTTTTTTTTTGGATAAAATGTTTAGTTCGGTACTAGAAGACTGTGTCTTAAGATGTCCCTAAAGACTTCCTTTGAACTAACCATCAAGGAAATGCGAATCAAAACCACAATGAGATATCACCTTTGGTAATTATCAAAAAGACAAAAAATAAGTATTGACGAGGATGTGGAAAAAAGGGAATACTTGTGCACTCTTGGTGGGAATGTAAATTGGTTCAGTCACCATAAAAAACAGTATAGAGTGTATCTCAAAAATTAAAAAAAGAACTGCCATGTGATTTAGCTATTCCACCTCTGCATATTTATTAGAAGAAAACAAAAACACTAACTTGAAAAGATAAATGCACTTTCATGTTCATTGCAGTATTATTTACAATAGCTAAGATATGGAAACAAGTTGTGTCCATCAGTGGATAAATGGATTAAAAAGGTATGATAATGATATATATGATGTGTTGTGTGTATGTGTACACACACACACTCACACACACAATAATATATTATTCAGCCTTAAGAAAGGAATGATATCTTGGCATTTGCGACAACATGCATGTAACTTGAAGATATTATGCTAAGTGAAGGGGGTCAGACAGAGAAATACAAATACTGTATGATCTCCCCCCCCCCCGGAATCTAAAAACAAACAAACAAGAAAGCAAAAGTCATAAATACAGAGAACAGGATGGTAGTTGCCAGCAAGGAGGGTGCCTATGGGGTGGGCAAAATGGGTGAAGGGAGTTAAGGAGATCAAGAGGTACAGACTTCTAATTATGAAATAAATAAGTCATGGGGATATAACGTGTAATATAAAAAAGTTAATTTCCTTTGAGAAAATATTGTCTGAGTTTTTTTTATTTCTGTTAAGGTTGTGTGTGTGTGTGTGTCCCCCCCCCTGTGTGTGTGTGTGTGTTAATGCAGCTTGGGATGCTTGATTAGTGCTCCACGTGGTTGTAGATGCTTCAAGATTATTATATTCTGGAGAATTTAGTTAGACTAATTTTCCCCCTGAATCTAAATGTGGATGCCTCCTTTAGGTATTGTAAGTGAAGTTAATGAAACGTTAACTTCAGTCCTAGTTGGGATCATTTATATGCTAATTATTAAGCAAAGGCAGTTTAAGAAACAAATATGCAACTACGCACAAGGCACTTTTAAAAACATTGTCCTTCTGGTCACTGATAGTTTGTAACTCATCTAGAATGACTTCTTTTATCCAGTTATTCTCCATGCAGGTTTTCTCAATTTTGATTACACTGGGAAGAAAGTAGGTTGGTTTACTTTCTTTCCTTCTGATTTTATGCCATTTACTTTCAGGGTACCTCACAGTTTGTGTGCGACACTAAAACAGAGGGACGTTATCTGGTGGTTAATGTTCTAAGAATCTGTCACATAAATAATATTGAATAAGGAAACAATGTGGTTTAAGCCTTTATGATAATCATATTGTAATCATGATTCCAATTATTTTTCTGTTTAACAGGCATTTTTATTTTATCCGTGAAAGACATAACACCAAATACACTGCATATACCTCTTGAAAGAGTTATACTATTGAATCATTGTTAATATTGGTTTTTATTTTTGAAATTTATTTTTCTCATTAAGGAATGTTTAGTTCTACAATGTCTGTTAAGAGCGTAGCTGAAATAGTCATTGAATACAATCTAGTGTCAGGCAGAAAGAGAACTTCATTCTGCTTAAGAGAGACTTGTTTCATGCGGAGTTTTTTGCCTAAAAATTGTTTTTAAGTTGCCCATGTGAGCAAGAAATTGCCGATTGCAGGACAGAAATTAACTCCTTTCTGAAACTCGCCGTTTTCTTTGGTCGCAAAGCTTAGGAGTGAGCTTTGTTGCGTCTTGTCTACAGCAGTTGGAAGAGAGTTTTCTCTTAAATTGCAGGGACCGTTGATAACTTGATAACACAAGCTCCCTCCAGTTTATTCATTCACTCAGCAATCCTTTATTAAGGAGTGACCATGTGACTGGTCTCTAAGCAGAGCTCTGTTTTAATGTGGCTGACAGAGGGTAATGAGTGAATTCCTATAGGAAGTGACTCTTGTATCAAAATTTTCCTATCAAAATAGATTCAATATTTAACCCATTTCCCGCTTAGGAATAAAAGGTGCAGCTCACTGCCAGCATTAATTTAATTTTCCATAAACACGCTTCTTAAGGTTGAAACACATCTGACTGGTTTTCAATGTGAAAATAAAATATAAAAACTGTTCTTGGAGTTATTTCTAAACAGAACTTGTCTCTAATCCTAATGTAACAAATGTATACATAAATCAGATTCATCAACTGAATCCTTGGCTAACAACTGTTGGAGAACGACGTTAATGTCACATGTAGGAATGCTACATTTTCTAGAATTTGACTTATTCAGCAACCGAGAAGGACTCTATTTTGTAAATAAACATACCGATGTAGAACAGGGCAAATTTCCCCGAGTTGGTGGGGAGAGACCAAGCCCTTCACCGAGAGGAGAGCCCTTGGCAGAGAGAAAGAATTCAACATGCACGCCAAAGTCAGAGTCAAAAGGAAAGTTTATTAGAAAGGGGGTGACACTCCACAGACAGAGTGTGGTCTCCTCTCAGAAGCAGAGTGAGAGGGACAGTGGGAGAGACAGAGGAAAGGCACTGAGAGGGGACCCCGAGTGGTCAGGGAATTCAGTTTATATACCTTTCTTTAGTTTCCGAGAGTTATTATTTAAAAGACTTTGTTAACCCATTTCCTTTGACATGGACATACAGTGAGGAAAGGGGAAGGGTATGTAGCTGAAAAGGTAAGACTGTGTAGAGGAACTGGCCTTTCATCCATAGGTTCCCCGTGGTTTTAGCCATGGGGAGAGACTTTTGGTTCCCGTTTCTTCCCCTTCACAGGTGTGGGGAATAGGTGGTTACTAATCCAGCAGAAATCTTTCTTTGTTCTGAAGGTTTCTTTCTGGCCTGGCCTCAGGGCTGATCAGCACATGGCAGTCTCTGATTGTGGCTTGATTAACATCCCCCCTCTCTTGCCTCCTCCCTGCATTAATACTGCTTCTAAAAACAAATGCTATAGATAGAATGATATTTGTTTCCAAAGACTGTCCATTACTAGAGATGTGTGAAAATAGGATATTCCCTGGCAAACTTTGGGGGTCAGGACTGTAATCCACAAATGATCTCGGGGTAAATGCTGAAGCAGCAAGCACTGCCTGTGAGTTTTCTACAGGCAAATGGGAAATGGGTTAATATAGTTTATTTCTTTTTGAATAGCTAATGCATACATAGAAAGAAGCCACAGGTACAGTTAGATGCACTTTTCAAAAGTAACCTTGCCTCCCACTCCCATCTTTTAGCCATCCTTTCTCTTCACTAGATACAAACCCATGGCCCAATAGGTCAGGTAGGCAGTTGACAGGATTCGTTTGTAGGAGGGCATTCCTCAGGCCAGGGTTGTGGGAGCAGGGAGGGATGCAGGTAAATGTACAGGGCCATGAGAAGCGAAGACTTGAGGAATTACAGAAAAATATTTTAGAAAATCTGGGTTGAGGGATGGCTTATTTAGGGGAGAGGAAGGACGAGCTGGTACGAGAGCCAACTAGAAACCAAGAGCTGTAGTCTGCTTTTGAAGTCTCTTTTACAGGATTTTAAACATTCATCATCATCATATGTGTGTGTGTGTGTGTCCCCCCCTGTGTGTGTGTGTGTGCATTTAATGTTATGTCCGCTGACTATAGTAAGATTAAACCTACATTCATTGAATGCTTATTAAGTACTAGGCATGGGTATAAATATATAAATTTATATAT
>KE750206.1:1970-26958 GCA_000465285.1 Eidolon helvum | reverse complement strand
CCGATCAAAGCTTGTGCACGGCCTGGTGAGGAAAACAGAACTATAAATAAACTGTCGCACACCAGGATGGCCGTAAGAGATGACGATGGAAGGGATTACTGTCGTGAGGATGAATGAAATCCTCTGTGCAGAAACATGAAGTACCTGACGCCATGTAATAAACGTTCAGGGAGGAGGTTGGCTTGGCTTCCCCAGTCAACCAACGCTTCCGGGGGTGCGTGGTGTGTGTGTGTGTGTCTGTGCGTGTGTGCGTGTGCGCACGCGTGTACGTGTATGTATTCTTGAATCTTCTTCCTCCCCAAGGCTCCTGCTTCTCATCATATCCTTGGTACCTGGCCTACAATAGATGCTTAGAGAAAAAACAAAAAAGAACACAAGGACCGAGATCAAGAGACAAAACAGTTGAAGTGTCACCCCAGAGCTTCCGGGGGGCATTGGAAGGGCGGTGTGAGTGATTCTGTTTTCTGCGTTTGTTCTAACAAATACTCTCTGATGGAGCATCTGGGCACAGGACCAAGAAAAAATAGAGCCATCTTGTTCCGACCCGCTTGAGAGCAGTGAGAAAGGGGCGTCAGCTGGACGCTGGGAGCTGTTGTTGTCCCCAGAGCAGGGACATTCTTGGCCTTGTGGGATCACTGAACAGTAATCTGACATCACCTGAGACCGGCTCTTAGTCAGCTGCCTGGTCCACTGGACGGGCCCTCAGCCTGGACGGCCCTGCGTCCCCACGTCTGCTAAATGGGGCCAGAGGGGCACTAGAGGGATTGTGGGGATCACGAATGAGGTGCGGTACCCCGAGTGCTTTCTGGAGGTCAAGTGCTGCAGAGGCGCCGGCTAATTCATTAATTCCTAACGTATTATTTTATAGCTGAGGGGAAAGTTGCAGCCCCAGGGCCTTATGTAATGTTCACAGCCAACCGAAAGGTTCTCACACCAAGGCCACGTACCTTGCTGAGGTGGCCCTGGAGACAGCCCCGGGACCCCAGGCGGTTAAACCACGCTGGGGCCACCTGGTACTTGAAGTACCTCAAGGGCCTTCGTAAAACTGCTGGGTGACCACAAAACTAACCACCGGTTCCTGCGGAGCCCGGCCCAGAGGCGGTCAGCCATGCCGCGGGTGAGAAGGGTGATGTAGCACTTCGTGGCTCCCCGTGGGAGCAGGCCCAGGGGCCCGGGCCGTGGGAGCAGGCCCAGGGGCCTGGGCCACCAGCCTGGTTATCAGCTGCTCACAGAGCCCGGCCTGGAAAGCCCCAGGGGCCAGGCCCTCCTCTGCCCCCCTCACCCGCCCTGCGTGTGCCTGGGCGGCTCCCCAGGGCCTCAGACCTTCATCCTCCACGCTTCAAAGGGGATCGGTGACTCAGGTTGAAAGGGTATCGGTGGCCTTTCGGATAAAAGCCGCCGTCATTAGTTTTTCTTGGGCAGAGGGCAAGCTGGGACAAATGTACCAGGAGGAATAGCCCCTCGTGGGGTGGCTTAGTGATGTCCTGCCCCCTGTAGCCTCAGACATTTTGGGAGAGAGCCCAGGACATCACAGCCTACATCACAGCTTCCTCCTTAAATCTTAGGTCACCTCACCCTTGAGCCTCCTCTCCCCTCCATACGCACTCGCATACATAGTCCTCGGTCATCCTGTTAATGTCCCTTGGAAAGCCACCAAGGGCAGTTTGGTTAGTTAACCAGAGCGTGGCCTTGGGTGTCAGACGCCGGGTTGAGCACCCAGCGTTGCCGTGTGCTGGCTGCGTGCTTCGGGCAGCTCGCCTGACCTCCCTGACGGTCTGTCCTGTTTCAGCAGGTCTGGGGTGGGTCCGGGATCCACATCCAAACGGACGAACCCAGGGGACTGGGTGGGCACCGGTCCAAGGCTCAGACTGAGAAATCCTGCTATGGGAACGGGGTGTGGGGAGGCTCATGGGTGACGTTCAGAGGATTAGTGACCCCTGGAAATGATAAAAAAATATATTGTCACCTGAGTGTATTTTGAAGAAGGTGACGTAGAGCCCCAAAGAGACCTCTGACCCTGAAGCAACGTAGAAGCAGAAAGCAGAGGTGAAGGAGAGGAGAGCTGGCAGGGAGCCAGCGTTCAGGGCCTGTTCCCCCAAAGACTGCCCTGCCCGACACGGGACAAGGGGTGGAAGGCGCTGAAGAAATGAGAAGTTACGTTTAAATATGTGCCAACCCAGAAACGTGGGTTGACAGCGAGGTATCCGAATGGCAGTGTCCCGGGAAAAGCAAGAGACACCCTCCAGTTCTGGCTCAGGGGATGACTTTCCAGAGATGAGCCCCACATCTCTGCACTTCCAGGTCACAGACCAGAGACAACAAAGGCTCAGAGAGCATTTCCAGAGAGGAGAGGAATGGAGGAAATTGGGGAAAGGCCAAATATGGAAGACTAAATGGAACCAAGCTTTATAGATGAGGTGTTCCTGGTGGCACGCTCGCTGTCAGACGCAGCTTATGCGGATGGAGAAAGAAGACTCTGGGAACAGTGGAACCCACAGCGCTCTTCAAGTCCCCTTGGTTCCTGAGCCCTGGCTGATGCTCGGGCAGAATGTAACAGGTCCGAACCCTTCCCCACCGGCCCTCCACATGACACGCACCTGGAAAGCATTGCTCATCTTCACCTGGAAGACATGATTCACTAGAGAGGTTTTGTTTTGTGACATCCCAGCCTACAAGTGAAAGACTAGCCCAGGAGTCCGGTGGAAGCCCCGTCTCTCAGGCCAGAAAGCTCAGAGGCTCTCCTCTTGGTCAAGCATTCAGGAGACAGAACTAAGCAGAAGAACACCCAGCCTAAGTGACTCTCGTATGAGGCAAACTCAGCTGTCAAACTTCTGCTACCCGCCTTTGGGAGATGAGGGAGAGCTGGGCTCCCTGTACCTCTCAGCATCCCTCCCCTTGCTGCTGAAGGAAGTAGGAAGTGAGGGAAGGAGAGGGATAGAGAGAAAAAAAAAGGCAGAAAGACTCACTGCAATCCCACGCACGTTTCCGGAGCACCTGGTACGTGCTGTGCTCGACGCAGGGTGGCCATGATGGAGGCCTCAGGACCAGAGCCCAGCGTATGGGTCCTGACTTTCCATCGCAGGGTGAGATGCCAAAGCGACCAGGACCATCCTGGACCACTCCCTCCTTGTGGGTCGATCTCTGGAAGGTCACTGCCTGAGTCTCAGGTAGAAACGAGACACACAGAGACACATTTTTAAAACTGAAACTCCTCAGGTAGAAGGTGGACTTCACACACGGCTTTCCTCACCCTCCATAGAGGTCTCAGGAGCCCACTCCTTACTTCTCTGGGTGAGCATCTGAAGAAGTCAAAAAACAGATGTATTCAACATCAATAGTTTCCTCTTTTCATCTAAATGTGGAGGCCACCAGCCACCCCCTGAACACAAGAGACTTTTGCAACGTGAATCCACGACCCGGTATTCACAACCCCGGGGCCTCGTGCACTCTGACGCTGAGAACGTTGCAGATTTTGAGCGGTAATCTGTTGCACGCTCAGGATTATTTAACAGGTCCTATGGGGCTTGGGGCAGCACCCTGCAATGAAGTGTATTAATATTTCTGCAAGAAAATGTACGACCATGAGCCTACAGTGGGATGATGACTATAAATAGCCTCGTGTCGGTCCAGGTCAACTTCTGCTGCCAAATGAGTTCAGATCAGGTCAGTTCTTGCAGCCAAATATGTTACAGAATTCAGGCTTTCAGGTTGCTTGGGCTTTCAGAATTGCAGATAAGGAATTGTGGACCTGGGGTAATAACCAGCAGCAACTGAGCATTTGTCACGCGCCAGCTCCACACTGAACATGCTCGGCCACGGCCTCTCTAGGACCAGACAGGGAAGGCATTATCACCACCCACGTCGACACAGGGAAACTGAGGCTTAGAGATGGTCGTATAATAACTAGCAGGTAATAACTAGCAGGGCGAGGTTTGGTCTCTCTCACTAACGGTAGAGCCTGTGTTCTCAACGGGGACATCAGATCAAGGTCCTTCGACTGTCACCTGGGAGGCAGAGCGATGGCTTGAGGACTGAGGTGCTTCACAAGGGCCTAGAAAGCAGCTCATTCTGGAATCCCTAATTTTACTAGGACCTCCTTCTACCCATGGTAACATAAGGGTCATGATGACACAAGGAAAATCAGAAAGGAAGGAACACGTGGACACACCAGCGTCTCCTCTTGGGTGTGAAGCAATCAGGAGTCTGACATTTAACCAGATGGAATTTTTACCTTCACGGACCGTGTCAACCTCCCTTACCTTCCCCTGTCCCATCGTGAAAGCCTCGTGACTATTACCCTGCGTCCAGAGTGGCTCCTTCTGACATGCCCACGTCACTGTGAGATGCATCTCCTTAAAGGATATCTCCGAACCTGTCACTCTCTGCTGGAAATACTCCAGGACTACCTGCTCTCTGCAGAAGAAGCTGAGATGTTTTGACCTGGCCTCTGAGGGTGGTAAACTAACCCACGTGGTGGCATTGCATAGACCCCTATTTTCTCATACTGAATTCTACCCATGTGTCTTCACTTTCAATGCCATTTTCTTGCAAATTAAGTAAAAGCCTGCTTGAATTTTAAGGCTCAGCTCAAATGTCACTCCTTCAAGGAAGACTTGCTTATGGCACACGAGATGGAAGGAAACGTGTCTTTTTAACTCACAGCTCTTGTTTTCACTTCTCTTCCAACGGTTTTCAATGCCTCTTCGGTTGAACATTTTAGGTCTACTTTGTTTAATATGGCAAGTCGGGCCCCATTTTATTAATGAAATGATTACTATCTATCGTATAATCTGTATGTTCATATAATGTCACGTTGAATAAGTGGAACTCAACTGGGTGGAAATATAAAACAACATTGGTTTAACCCTAGAACATCTAGGCTACAAACTCAGTTCTCTGTGTTCATAGGCTCTCAAACTATGATGTTTTCAAATAGCAATTTTCAAGTGTTAGAATATTGCTTTGGCAATGTTTTCCCTAGTCTGTGACAAGTCTAATCTCTCATCTAATCAAAGGATTCCTTATAAATAACTGTCTCCCCATTCTTACCTATATATGTAGATAATGTAATCCCCTTCAATTCTCTACAAAACTCACAATGTTTACAAATAAAAAAGGACATACACCTTTTGCTCCTTTTAGCCCTATGCTGTTTTAAATGCCACCTTGTCTCTCTGCCCTTTTCCTCGGGACCGTCGTGGGCACCTTCAGGCTCTGCAGTGGCTCTTCTGACTTCTGAGCCTTCAGTTGCTGGTTCCAGGCTTCGGAAACATAGTCAGGATGCTAGAAAACGCGGCGCGGGAGGCCTAGCATCCTTCGAGGAGCGGGTTCCTTGTTGTCTGTGCTACTTATGCCTGCGTCAGAAAGCTGGGATGGGTTTGTAAGTCCATCTCTAAGGCCATTTTGTAGACTTTTCTTGGACAGATAAAGGAATTCCCAAAGGAAATGATGTTTATCGGTGTTTGGGGAGTTGAAGGGTTGAACTCCACGTGTTCGAAGTGTTTTTTTTCACAGACAGCTCAGACTTTCTGTGGTTCTTCAGACAAACGAGAGGCTGAATTTAACCCCTTCTGTCCACCGGGTCCTCCAGCATTTTTGCCGGCGTCGTAGTCCACGACAGCCATCTAACAGGAAGCCCAGCTAACACGGAGGGCTTTCTAATCATCCCCTGTGACCGCTGTAGACTTACTCTTCTCCCTCAGACTCTCAGCATCCCACGCTGCCCTTAGCTTTTGGCCCAGTCCTAACTAGGAAGACACCCTGACCCTCAGCATGCCCCCAGAAGCCAAATGACATAGACAGATATCGTTAGCCAATTTGGAAGTTTAGAAGCCTTTGCCAGCTTTGGATAGCCATCTTGGCATTGCAAGGGTGTCCTAAGGCATTGGTCCCCAACCTTTTGGGCACCAGGGACCAGTGTCCCTTTGAGAATTTAATGGCCGATGGTCTGAGGTGGGGCTGAGGCGGTGATGCTAGTGCCGGGGAGCGTCTGCAAAGACAGATGAAGCTTTGTTCACTCACCTGCTGCTCACCTCCTCCCGTGCGGCCCAGTTCCTGACGGGCCATGGACTGGTACCCGTCTGCAACCTGAGGATTGGGGCCCCTGAGCTATGGGTCCCTTGCAGGCTAGGGTGGCACTTGCATGTCAGGTACCACGCCTGCCTGTTCCACTGTCTGCAGCTTGTCCTCACATCCTCCATCCCTGCTCACGTAATATTAACAATGGATATCTTTAAGAGTTGAGAGTTTGCATGGATTTGGGGTTATTTGGATTTGGGGTTGCTTTGGTTCATTCGCTTTCTTCAGTGAACTTTTGACATTGCTTTCATCTTTGATAATGTATGCGAAGCAATTTCATCGAAACAACAAAGTTATTATTCTAAAATAAAATATCCCTTCTGGGTCTGTTTCTGATCTGTCTCTTTCTTCACCTGTGTCAGATTCAATTCGACAGCAAGAGTCATAACATTTTGTTGTTGCCATACCTGCGTTAAGGTTCGGCTTTGTGCCAGGCTCTGTCTCATACTGGTGATACAGAGTCGATTAAGGCCTTGTCATCGGTGACCTCGAGGGTCTCCTAGTCCACAAGAAGAGATGGGCATTGGCTCGTTGCACCTGGCTTAGATGCCCCCCACCCCCACTTTTCCTCATTCCTCTAAGATGGGGGAGGTGCCTCCTGACTCTCCCCCATGCCGGCCTTATGAGTGTGGAAAGTGTCAGCATTGCTTTCCTTCGGGAGCTTGGGCCACCAGGACTGGGTGTTGTCACTGAACAGAGGTGACAAGAGTGGGTACCACTGACATGTTTCTTCCTTTTGGAAATGTGGGTGCCTGCAACACCTTCTTTCTTCTCCCTCTTCCAGAAGCGTGGCCAAGAGAATGTCAATGAAGAGTGTGTGATTCCAGCCACAGCCATCCCATCGGCCACTCTGAGTTCTCTCAATCTTAACATCCCCATCAATGGGGGTTTGAGTAGGTCAGACAATGTGCTGCTTGCTCCCTCACCCATACAGGAGGATGCTCGGAGCACTTCCAGAACAGGCTCCTGAGATTACACAGAAAGCCAGTGCCCATTCTAAGACCGCTACTAGCCCGCACTAAGAACATGGCTTTGTGTTCCTGCACTTGAATGTTTCAGCTCAAATTCCACTTCCCTCGGTTTCCTCATGGACAACTTCCCCGCTTCCTGTTCTCAGTGTTGTTGACACCCTTTGCACATCCTGTCAAGACTCCCGTACTATTTCATTGCATTCTTTGGGCACGTGGGTATATGTGTAATGTCTGCATTCACCGTTAGACTGTGAGCTTCATCAGGAGAAGACGAGAGTTCATCCATGTCCTCACAGAGCCTATGAAAGTTACTGGCACAGAGTCAGCATTTTATATATATATATACACACACACACACTTGTGTGTGTGTAGATATGTATATGTATACATATATGTATATTTTATAGTTGAAATAGAATTCAATATTTTGTTTGATGACCAAAAACCTTGTAAATTATGAAAAACTAATCTTATTCTCCCAATGTACAGGTGAGGAAACAGTCCTAGGTTGATGACTAACATCAAGCCAAAGCTCTAAAACCTATGTTTTCTGAATCTTATCAGTATTTCTTTTAAAAGTTATGTGCAGTTTGGGGGAAGACCAGAGAAACGTATGGGAGTCATCATCTGTAGAATAAAGACTGGATCATTAAGAGCCATTTTAAGCACTCAATTTAGAGAAACAAATCATCGCTTACCTAGGTGCTTCGGTGAGGATCTTGGGTATATAGGCAATCAGCAAGTTCATTGCCTCGTTCTGGGGAGCAAATATAATATCAAGGGTGCAAGATTTGGGGAGCCTGTCTCTGTGTCAGGTGATGTGGATTCATTGTCATGACATCTCCATTTTGAGAGTCCGTGTCAGTGGTGGGATTTTATTTCCACATCTCTCTCATTTTTGGTGATTCTTCACTGTACCGCTGGTAAATCCCTGGGGTTGGGTGAAAGCTTAGCAGTTAATGTCTTAGAGAAGATGCTTCCTGAGACGTCTGCTCTTGTTACATTATTTCCCCGGGGGACATAATTTAAGAAATCCAGTCCATGACCTCCAGCCATGAGGTTCTCTATCTTCCAAAATGACAGGTGTCTGAAAATTCTGTTTCCTGATGTCCATGATGTGGTCCCAGGCTCTGTCTTTTTAAGTTTAAGAACAAGAGTATGGACATTAAATTTGTCTTTACAATAGTCCTGGCAATCTGTTTGTCAAAGAAAAAAGCTGTCCCTGAGAAAGAGAAGAAAGTTGGGACATGCGAGCTATACTAATGTCGATGTTTATTATTATCAGGAAACTACGTACACATAGTGACCTGCTGCCTTCAGATGCCAATGTCTCTGAAGGCAGATCTACAACTAGAAGTTTCTCTTTTTAATGCAAAGTCTCGTTAACAAAACTCACTTTCACTTAATCGTGTCTTTTTGCCAGCTTCCCACATTAAAGATTTAAAACAGTGTGTCCCACTCCCAAAGGTTCTTGTCGTAAAGTTAATATAAGTGACATGTGTGTGTCCACAAGCCAGCCAAGTTGTGGCTCTAAGTTTCATCTCAACATCTGTGAAACAGGGCTATGGGTCACTATGTCTGCTGCTGAATCAAATGAGAGATTTTTTTTTTTATGGGGAAAAGCTTTGAAAAGTCTCTAATACAACACAAATGTGGGACGATAGTGTTAAACAATTTCGAAACGCCACAGGAAACTTTGTGCAAGCAACCTGTGTATGGTGTGGAGTGAAGAGACAAGAAGGTGATGGATATTACATCCTTTGCCCACGTCTTGAAAGACATAGAAGCCGCTCTAGACAATGCACACACTGACAACATTTTTCAAAAACTTTAAGGGAGCTCACAGACTCTCCGTGGCCCATCTAAGGATACCTAGTGGACTCTTAAGCCCCAATTGAGTCCCATGAGTCTAAGACAGCATCTTGGGAACTCAGCAAGGGCGGTCACTTCAAGGAAGAACATCCCGGACCAGCCTAGAAATGGGTGCTCATGTGCTGTGGCCCCTCTCTGTCTTGTCCTGCTGAACGTGGCTGTGCGTATTTACATCTTATTGCTTCTTTTGGTGAAACAAAAGAGCCCCATCTGCCCAACCACATCCCGCTTCCAGGAAGCTGAATGAGAGCGGATGTTGTCTTCCACTGCTTGTTTTCATTTTTTCTTCTTCCTTTTATGCGTGACTCGATTTTTGTTGTCGCACTCTTAAAAAATATAGAGAGAGACAGATAGATATTTGGAGCTACATTTTTTTTCCCAAAAATTACTCCCTGGATTTTCCAAAGCCCGAGTCTTCTTAGGTACAAGGTGCCTGTCACCCAGGAGCAGTGGTGGAATCCCTGTGGTTGTTTACCGAAATAGGTTTTAAGCTATTTCAACCCAGTGGACACCCCCTCACAGCCCTTCATGTGGCTGGGCCCGTGACTTATTCCCCTCCTATCCCCAAACCTTAAGTTCTTGGTAAACATAAGGTGAGATTCTAAGACCAGGAGCAGGTCAGGAAGTGCTGTGGGTAGGAGGTCACAGGAAATGATTCAACAGACCCAGGGTGCCAGGGTGTGGTCTAGAGGGGGGTCTGCCTGTGAAAAAGTCTATTGACACAGATCCTGATGGCTGAGCCTTTAAGACTGAGGATCTCTAACAAGGCAACTGATTCCCCCAAGGCCAGAGGTCTCTAGAGTTCTGCCCAGTTTGAAAACTCAGTCTTATCTGGAAGAACAAAAGAGTAATTAGTGAGCTACAGGCTCAGGTATCAAATTAGACAGGCAAGATTGCTAACGGACATCAGAGAATCACGCAGGAAAGATGGAGGCCATAAAGTATGGGCAGAACTTTGTCGCTCTCCTCTGGTTTGCCTACACAATGCTTTGGTCAATGTAGTCCTCGGTAGACAAGCCCTTAAACGAGGGGCTGCTATAAGGAGTTGGGCAGACTGTGCCTCTGAAGAGAAGAACACAAATGTAGGTGTGGCATAGCAGCGCTGAGTCCCTAAGATGTGTGACAAGGAAGAGAAGCCAGGAATCAGCCCACTTGGTCTGAAGAGTGACCCCACAGCTTAGGAAAAAGGGGAGCCTGAGAATTTATCTGGGAAGTCACTTCAGCTCCACTGAGCCTTCAGACAAGAAGACTGAGCTCAGACCTCTGAGTGTGGCCAGAACCAAGTTGAGTGTCCATGTTGGGGGCCAGGATGGTGCGTGGAAAGCACACCCCACACCCAGAAATGTCAGGGGCAGCAAGACTGCTTACAGCAGGGGAAGGGTATGTGGCTAGCTGGTCCAGCGTGGGAAAGATATTGTTTCAATAAAAAATAAGGATGCTGAAGATCTAGGTATTATTTGCCCGCAGTGTAGCCTGGGAAAACCCTTCATTGCTCTCAGACTTACGTCCCTCTTTTAGAAAAATGAGTTAAAGATAACAACAGTGCCCCTTCCCCCTCCCGGAAGGCAGCTCTAAGGCTGCAGTGTGACACTGGAATTTGTATAAAACTGCTTTGCAAACTGTTAAGTGCTGCTCCACTTCAGGGCCTGCTGTCTTGAACTGCAAGGAGCTGTTCTACATTTGCCGAGCATGCTGAGAGACAAATAGACTCAGGGCACTTTGGGTCAGATTGGGAAAGGAAGGAAAGCCAGCTGACACTCTCAGGCAGCTAAGACTCTGCAATGCCAGTTCTGTGTGTGGCATTTTTGCATACCTCCTTTATTTAATTTGCGTTGCTTTCATGATTTTCAGAGGAGGCCACTTCTCAGTGGTTACACTGACAAGGGACACAGGCACTCACTGGTGCAAGCAGGATGGGACCAAGGTTTCTCTGACTCCCCCGTGGATACCCATTTCAAGCTACGTCTGGGCTCCTAGACAGGACAGGCTGGCTCCACTCTGACTACAGAATTAAAGCCAGAGATGGTGTTTTCTCCCTACTTCTCGCCCAGAGACTAACTCCTAAATGTGTCGTTAATCCTCAATTTGCTAAGACCCATCCTTCCCAGGTAAGGTCAACGTGGAAGGTCACTCATAACTGTCCCACCTGGGAAACCCCACTCTCTAGCACCTGCTGAAGATGCAAAGATCTTAAAGATCCCCTTGGTCACAGATAGCAGGAAAATGATGAGGATGGTACCAGGAAGGACGTGACCTCTGGAGTTGTCCAGTGCTCAGAAGGACTGCCCCAGATGGTGGCAAGCTGTCTGGTGACATTCAAGCAAAGGAAATACTTGTCTTACGTTTCAAGAGAGGATCTCTGGATCAGGTGAAAATGTAGGGATAAGAACCTATAATATATAATGTTACTAAATGCCACTGTAACATATGCCACCTAATCATGTCTTCATAATGATGTAAGACTTAGCCCTGCAGCCAGTGTTTTCATACATTCATATGTAGCTTTAGAGTTTAAGAGTCTTGCTCGGGGGCATCAGCCAATAGCTCTATCTCTTGTTGGCAAATATCAATGTTCCCACACTCACCCAGGCTACTCCTGGATGATACTGTCTATGGGAGAGTATTAGGAAAGTTGCATCCTGAACATATGGTTCCTCAAGGTCAAGGGTGGTGACTCATGTTTCTTTAGCACGTGGCACAGGGGTTGAGGTTGCTGCCCCATAAGTAAGAGTTTGTTAAGAATTTTCAAAACTGTAGACCTTGCTGGGGGACATCAGCCAATAGCTCTATCTCCTATTGGCAAATATCTATGTTCCCACACTCACCCAGGCTGCTCCTGGATGATACTGTCTATGGGAGAGTGCTAGGAAAGTTGTATCCTGAAAATATGGTTCCTCAAGGTCAAGGGTGGTGACTCATGTTTCTCTAGCACGTGGCGCAGGGGTTGAGGTTGCTGCCCCATAAGTAAGAGTTTGTTAAGAATTTTCAAAACCGTAGACTCACACCCATGTCTTCAAATGCTCTAACCGGTACCCTTTGTTCTACTTTAAGTCATAATCAGAGAATTTGCTCAGAAGTTCTCGCAAGTTTCAGATCCCTCTACCGTCCTTCTTCTCTCTCTCTCTCCTTCCTTCCCTCCATTTCTTCCTTCCCTTCCTTCCATTCTTTTATCTGTCAGTAAACGTTAAGTCCTTCATGAAGCACCAGAATTGCAATATGAACAAAAAGGATGTAGTCCCCTGTAGCTATGATCCAAGGTTAAGAATGAACATAAATGGACAACAAAATAAAGGAGGCTTAGTTCTACGACAGAGAAGAATCAAGGTGACAGAAACCCACTGATATTAAGTGTGAAGGAGATAATATCACGAAGGTCAATCCTTGCACTTGGCAAGTTCAGTCTTCTGAAAAAGTCCACCTCAATGGACCTTCAAGATAGGTGAGAATTGCCAAGGAAGGCCAATGATGGCTTGACCCTTGGGGAACATCGTGAAAAAGTAAGAGAACCCGGAGACTAGGTCTTGCTCTTTAAATCATTTTGCCTTTTAAACAACCAGGTACGCCTCCCAGCCTTTGAGGCTGTTTTTATCAACAGCCAAAAGTCCCCACTGCCAGGTGCTGGGGACAGCGTTGAAGACGGACTCCCTGCCCTCGCGATGTTTTGAGGCTGTTTCAAGGAGCTGCAAGGCTGGCTTGTTGGACAACCCAACGTCACAGCAGATAAAGGTGCATGTTTTGCTGGTGTGACACTGTTTTCACTCTAAAAACAACCTTTAAAATATTCAGTAAACTCTCTTTTTTTTCACCTCCTTGGGTGAGGAAATCAAAGCAAAAGGCTGAGAACCTGTTGGTAGAAAAGTTTAGTTTTGCTAGATCGCTTTCTTCTCGCCTCGTTCACTAAGCATGTGTGTTGGTGAAAACAAAGAAAGTCAGGGGCTGGATTTGGGTGACCGGTTTCCTTCTGGAAGAAAAAGGGTGGGAGGAGTTTATTCGTGATCTCGTGTTTACGTAGCTGTTAATAACAAGTGCTTTGCTCTACTGCGATTCGACTTCAAGGCACGTTAACGAAAGATGTTTTCGAAGGCCGAGGACACTTTTTGTGGTAAAAACGGCGATAAAAGCAGAGTGGATTGTAATGCAGAGTGACAAAGAAGTGATCTTTGGATCCTTTCAAGTAATAACAGTAGTGATGCTTACTGCCTATTTTCACTGTGCTCAGAACTCTCCCGAGAACACTTTTGACAAGGAGACTCACAATACGTCCGGGACTCAGGTGGTGTTTCCATCACCATGGACACCTGGCCAGGTATGTCCACCTGCAATTCCGGGATCCTCAGCTATCCCGGGAGTTTGGGGCCTTCGGAAGGCGGGCCTTCCCAGGGAGACCTTTAGTTCTTTGTTATTTTCATCGCCGTCGTGTGAAAATCCATACGAAGTGGGGGAGGGGAAGAACGGGCGGCAGGAAATGGGTCTGGTTTTGCGACCACACGTGGCCTTAACCTTCATTCGCCTGCCTGTGAGATGGGTGGGGAAAGTCACAGGCTTGCAGGGCTCGCTCATGCGTGTTGCGGGTGTGCAGGAAACGAATCCCAAAGAGATCTCCCAGGAGGCACGCAGCACCCTTCCCTGAGGGTGGGCAGGGACCTGACCCTATGGCACAGATGACTGTTTAGCCCAAGCGCTGACTTCTCACAAGTATTTGAACAAACTTTTCTGGGTAGCCAAGCTTCCCAGGCTGAGTGGAGAGGCTGGCAGGAAAGGAGGTGTCATCAAATGCAAAGAGAGTTTATTAAACATTAGCTGCTCAGTGTACTTTCAAGGAGAGATTGCTGGAAATTATTTCACAGTCCCTGCTCCACCCTTCCACATACCCGTCCCACAAACACAGCTCCTTCTCAAAGAGCTTAGATCTATATCAACTGTTCCCTCACTCTCTCACACACCACGATATACAACGGAGCAACGTTGCTTGAAAAATTAACACCTAGTACAAGAAATGAACCCCCGATAACCGAACCCTCTGGTATCAGGCTATAATTAATGAAGCCTCCATCCTGTCTTACGGGGACCTTGCTGTTCACCAGAAAAAAATAACCCGTTAATGGAGGCACAGTGTTTTGTCACTCCAAGATGGGATTTCACCAATTGGAGGCTGACTATTCATTCATTTTATGACCTGATTTTTTCTGTGGCGTTCTGCGGACCCTCTCGTAGGGTTTAAATGTTGTTTTTCCCTGAAACAATAAAGAATAATTAAATATAAGAGAGCAGGATTCTGCACAAGACTTCTGATTCGCAGTTCAAGTTTTACCTATGAAATTGTCCCAACTCTAACCTGTCATTTTTATTTTGAGAAAAGGTGTCCTCCAAGGCCATCAGCCTTCCTGGACCTCACTGGAGGGTAGAAAGGCTTCCGAACTCTAGAACTGTCCTTTCTCTTCCTTCTAGAGAGCTTCTGTAAGTAGTTTGTATTAGATATTTTTACATCCATTTGAATCCAAAGTAGCCTGTGCAACTGCATTACACAAAAACTCAGAAACGCCCAGGAGGAAATCTTCAAGCACATGACAATATGTCAAATGCCAGGGACAAGTCAGGACAAATTTTAAAACCTGCTCGATCCTTCTGAAGTTGGTCTGAAACCTGTTTATTTCTCTCTCTCTCTCTGATGTGTATATGGCATAAATGCCTTGTGCTGCTGGACGAGTGTGTGTGTGTGTGTGTGTGCGCGCACACGTGTGCACACAGACACATGAGCACACACACAAAAACACACAGTCGCCCAGCAGCACAGGATTTTGTGAACTCTAAGAATTAAAAATAAAATGACATTTCATTCCATAGAAGGGAAGTCCCCTAGCTTATGTGTTAAAGGGGAAAAATGCCTTTAAAGTGCATTAAGACTCCTTTCTTTTTTTTTTTTTTTTTTTCGATACCTGATTTGAATTAAAACAAAAATCGCACTTGTGCTCAGGTCTGTGACTATCAGGGCAAACCACGGTTGACTATGAACTGTCGTGAACGATGCATTTCAAGTCTCCGTGGAAGACCTCCTATGATGCAATTCACCCCTTAGGTGAAGCTTTGAACTGCATTTCTTCCTCCGCCACCTGTCGGGGTTGAGGGTGGCAATGCGGGGCAGGAGCCCCTTCCTTATCAGGTAGAGTAGGGCTTCTGACCTTGCCCTCTCTCCCTGAGAACCTTGGGTATGCTTCTGACCCTTTCTGTGCCTCAGAGGCCTCATTGGTAAATGACCACTCCACGTCCTGGGGATTAAGTGAGGTGATATATAGGATATATGATGATTAGGCAACTTCCAGGTGTAGAGTTGATGTTTCATACAGGTGAGCTATTGTCATCCGCCAGTTTTCATTTGCCTGGGAGAACTACAGCAAAGGAAAAGTGACCCGATCCGATTAAAATGTAAGTTACCTACTCAACAGCAGCTCAGATGGCACTTCTTCCAGGCAGGCGGCCTGAACCCTCTCAGGGAAGAGGACGCTGCTCTGCCTCCTTTGCCTGCAGCACACGGTCCCCACAGAGCCTCTGCTGTGCCTTTTATCCGCTGCCCTCTGTGAGTCTGAGAGCATGGGCCGACTGTGCCTGCTGCCCTGCTCACCCCCGCCCCCCTCAGCACTGGGCACACGGAGGTTCCACCCTCGTGAGTTAAGCCAGGCAGGTAAACAGAGGCAGAGCCCAGCTTGGACTGCACCGTTGGCTAAAATCCCAGAGATGCAGCGAAGTGGGCACGGAGCCTCGGTCTAGCCAACTGCACGCTTGTCTCCAGGACAAGTTTCCCGCTAGGGGCCATGTTCTTCTAGGGACAATCCACGACCAGAGGTGGGCAGGACTTTTGTCTTTTACCTGGGACCTCCTGGGGCGTTTTCCAGTAGATGGTAGCTCAAGCTGCCTTGGACATTAGACATGACAAATAACCAGCACGGACCTGCGACTTTCTTTCCGTTACAGTGAAAAGAAAAAGAACAGAAAAAAAAAAAAAAGTAAAAAGGAAATAAATTGTCACCTGCCACAAATAGAATGAAAGGAAATATCGGCCAGAAGCAGGGGTGGGAATTCTCAAATAACAACCCCAAAAAGGAATTCCAGCTTCTAGTATGGACATGATTTAAATTTTCATGAAGAAATCAGCTGGTTTGCACAAAGGCAGGGGCGATGGAAAAAAAAAAAAGTAATAAACCGTGGGTGAGGGTGGGGACCGTGACCCGACAGGGTGCCCCGGAGGACCCCTCTGACCGGGCTCCGGTGCACGTTCCTTGTCGCAGAGGACACCTCCTACACTGGCCTAATTATCTTTTAAAATTCATATCTTGAGCCACAGGCCTCCTCGTGGGATTAAGCACAGTGCGCTTTGCAAATTGAAAATAAGATAGCTGTTAGGAATATATACTTGCCTCTATGATTACCGCGGCAAACAAAGGCAAAACATTAATTTACATCTATTATAATAGAGAAACAAAGCCAGAGATGTGCCTCGTATCTCAGGCGAGAGATGAGTTTGCAAAGGTGACGTTCCTGGAAGACGAGGTGGGTGATGGGCTGCAGAGGTGAGGGCTGGAGGGGCGGCGTGTGTCCGTCTGCTCCTCCGTGAGCCATCGCATCTCCCCAGCTCACCTTACAGACAAGGAGACGGGTCCAGAAAGGGAAGCCAGGCACCATTTCTAGTCAGGAGGTTAGGAGCACCTGAGTTTCTACAAAGATGGTGGCCAGGGATGTTTTTTTTAATCAAGCTTAGTATGGTCATCTCAAAACTCCTACAAAAATGTGTTTGTTTTACAAAGTAGGGACTTGATCCTAAACCCCACCGGACAGAGGAGAACACAGAAGCTCACAGTGGCTAATGCGATCTAGCCTTTCCTGGGTGCGTGACGTGTGTGAGGCACTGTACCCACTGTAGTGGGTCTTTTATTGTGTTTCCCATTTCACAGAGGAAGAAATTGGCACGTGCGAGGTCAAGGCACCTGCCCGAAGTCACCCAGCCAGAACTTCACCCTCAGCCTGTCCCACGGCCACTTTGGCCCTGAAACAGGCTATTTGGAGCCCCCATGCCATGCTCATGCCCGCCTCCCTGGCAGGGCTTGTTCGGCCTTTCAGCTTGAGTGATCCTTGTCAAGGTCAAGTCACCTTGCCTCAGAGTCCCTCCAACCAACAGGGAGGCGCTGAGCCCTCATATCTGCGTCTGCCCTATCGCGCCTCACCAGTCCCCCTCATGGCGTGGGACACACAGTGCTGGCCAGTGTCAAATCGCCCACAGGGCTGGGAGCCCTGGAGGTCAGACATCACCTCCTGCTCTCAGAGGTTCCTCGCCTGCCCTTGGTGGAGATGCCGGGGTGAGCGCGGCTCCCTCTCTACCTGCTTCGCAGAGGCTTTCTCCTTTCCTGCTTAATCGGGGTGTGACTCCCATAGCTCATCGCCCAGACGTTTTCCGTCATCTCCCCTGCACCCGTGTACTCTCCCGTCTCACACGCACTGGACACTGGCTCCCCAAACACAGCCCACTGATCAGACAATGGCCGGTCCGTTGACATTGCCCCTTTCAGCAGAAACTTAAAAGGGGGCTGGAGGGTAGAGGAGCTACGTCAAGATATTTAGGAGGTTTCAATGTCTGGCTTATGGCAGGTCTTGCAATGTGGTGCTTGAGTTAGGACTGAGGGGAGAACGGGTCCCAATGTCACAGTTCAGGATTGGTGGACACAGCATGGGGAGGGCTCTGAAGTGTCATGGGCATAAACTACGGTTCGACAGTAGAAGAGTGTGATGTTCTTGAATATGGCTTCTCCAGGAAGTTTCTGGAATATATAATGAAGATATTTATAGCTGTTTTCTTCCTGGGCAAGGATCTACTGGAAGACTAAAGTGTCATTAATGTAGCCAGTAGACTGTGCGGGATCGATGGTTTCAACTGTCACCCGTGTGGTCTCATGTCATCAGTTCATATTGGATTCCATAGGGAGGTCACCCCTTGACACTTCCAAGCCACCCAAAGGACACTGGGCTTAAAGGGGTAAAGAAAAAAACCTGGATTCTGGCCTCAACCCTGTTACTCTCTCATTCTGAGACCTCGATGAGTCACTGGCCCTCTCTGGCCCTCTGTTTTTCCCTCCATCCAACGGGGCTTTGAGGTAAGTCTTCACTCCATCCCACGGCTCTATGACTAAGTTTACATGCCTGAAGTTGAGGCTTTGGGTAGTGAAATGACTTCCTAACGGAGACAGGAAAGAGGAGGCGGGGAGGGCATTAGAGAGAGCAGGGGGAAGTGGGGAGACAGAGGGGCAGTTGTGGAAGGCTCTAGAACAGCAAGATTTCTTCGCTCAGGTCTGAGGTTTTTAAGTGTTTTATCTCGTAGAAATGCATACGGCATTTACAAATTGGAAGTAACTCTGTAAACTCAGATAAGATGGTCCCGGTAATATTGTCACCAGAAACAGCTCACCATGGCTTCTTTTCAATTAACCATTTAAATCACAGCCCATACAAACCCCAACCCCTGCTGCCTTAGAATAAAAAAGCAAGTTAGACCAGAGACGAGGAGTTTTGATTCATGCTGCTGAATGTGGAAAATCCACAATCTTTTTTCTTGGAGCCTATAGTCTAACGTAGCTCTTTGAAAGAACATTCCTTCAGCTGTTGGCAGAGATATCCACACACCCCCCCTTCCTCCAGAGCTGAATGGTGATTCATTATAGATAACCCCTCCTGATTAATTTTGTTTTGACTTTAACTTTGACATTAAAAAAAAAATAAAAGCTGTAATCGGTAAAATTCTCCCCTCTAACGTTCACCACTCAGCTATTTTTAGTTGGCTTTGGTGTTTGATGCAGAAGAGGGGGAAAAAAATCTAAATTTAGAAAGAAATTAAATTGTTGATTGTCATCAAAAGTCCTGGCTGTCAGCTGAGAAAGTCATCGTGTCAGACCCTGCACGATGAATAATAAATCAGCGATTTCCTTGAAATTCTTATTTGAGTTCTTTCCTTTCTGTCAACTGCTAGCATCAGGGGATCCGTCGGTTAGCCAGGCGCAAACTGGGTCATGCGCACAAAGCCTTTGAGATGTGCAGCTCCCGATGTGCAAGGGGTCTACACAGCCTGGCCCCGCGAAGGGACCGGGGAATTATCTGGTTGCCCAGATCGACCGGGGTGGTGTGGTCCAGCTCCACAGCGAGAGGCAGACAAGGCTGGGGCTGAAATTCTACAAAGTTCTTCCGTTTCTACAGGTCCCCGTTTTCCGGTCTGCAGAATGGTTAGAGAAATGCGTGTTCAACAGAGATGCCAAAGGGTGGCGGATAACGTGTGGGCATCGTGAGCGCAGCATGGGACACACGTATGTGCCCAGGACATGGTAGCAGTTATCACAATTATAGTAATGATTGGTCACAGCGGAGATTGCTCCAGGAAGTCAGCATCCTCAGGGAAGCCACAGGGAAGGCTGGGAGTGACTCTCTTTGTCCAGTTTGGATCAGACGTAACGGCTAAGCGGACGTCCCTGTCCGTACACTAAGCTGCGCAGACACAGGCTGAGATCAGGGGCTTCTCCCCCTTTCGTGACGGAAGGCATAGCTGTGTTCTCAACGATTCTCAAGTGTCATGACTAGTGCTCATGATCACAACGAAAGGGTGGAATCAGGCCCATCGAGGAACAACGAAGTGATCGACGTGGTCCGAAGTGTGACTCTTCGCCACTCAAAACGAGGCAGAGGCTTTTCCCGTGACTCTCTGCATACCACGTCCCCCACGTCTTTGTCCCTTGTCCTCAGACACATGCACGTGCCATAGGAATCTCTTCCTCTCTGAAGTCCTGTGGAGAAGAAGAAGCCAGGACGAAACTTCAGAGGGGACCATTTATGGCAGTGCCTTGTGGGAAGAAGTAAAGGATGGCGGGAAAAGGAAGGAGGGAGGGAGGGAGGGAAGGTGTAATACACTTTATAGTATAAGGCATTTCACAAGTATAGAGCATCGTGTTGTTTTTAAGTCATGGAAAGCAGGGCTTTACTACTCTGTACAGCAGTACTACACACATGGAAGCGACCTAATAAATATCGCTGATGCATTCAAAGGAGATTTTGAATTTAAGTTTGGATGACAACGGTAATTTTGTTGTTATAAGCAGCCTTGATTCTGCATAATGTAGATGCAGTGTTATCTATTTTTTTTCCTCAGGCACATGACAAAGTTTCATTAATTCAAATTTAATAAATAACAGGTAAAGCTAAGAGTCGATGGATTCTCAGCCTAACCATCCTCTCTTTGCCCAAGAAATGTCCAAAACTATGGTCCCCTGCTCTGCCCTCAAGCCAGGCCTCCTTTGCCATCGTGGGTTCCCAGCCTAGAAGCATCCTAGGGAGGGAGGACCCAGAGATCCTTTAGAACAGTGACCTGTGACTTCAGTCACTGGGGGACCCTTACTTCAAGGGAACCATCCTAGGAACCCTGGCAGGGTTCAGAGCTCAGTTTTCTTTGGCTCATAGAAGTTCCCGAGGACCATCTTCTCAAGGTGAGGTTCTCGAGAAACCATCTGGAATCCCCTCTTCGCCTCCAATCAAATGGTGACACTCCCATTTGAGAAGGAATGTAACTGGCCTGGGGTCACTTGGCCAACTAGGAGACAGATTCACATTAGAAACAAGTTTTTTTCAGAATCTCTGTGTAGAAGTCTTTCGGTCAGCTGGCTTCCTCTTAGTTATGAACTAGATCCCTCTAGAATGCGATCATGGTGTCACATTGTCTGGACAATGACGTTTATTTATTTCTAGGGGCCCTCACTGTGTATAAATCTGGGTCAATTGGAATTGGGGTAAACAGAAGTCTGGATTTAAGGAAAAGCTTGTAACAACCTCCAGACTCCTTCCGTTTTCTCAAGAGGGGGTAGGTTGTACAGGGCATGGTCCCCAGGCCATGTTACTTTCCAAAGATGAGGGCTGGCAACAGTCACTGCCATGGCCTCACTTGCCTGGGGCCACGTGCCCATCAGTCTGCGGCATTGGTGCCTCCCCGTCTTTGGGACATCGGACAAATTCGGTCAGTATCAAAGGGAGGAGATATGTATGTTTGCGTTTGTCTGTCACATTCTGTCTGAGATTTACTTCTTGGTGTCATGGCCTGCTGAAATTTGCACTTATCAGAAATTAAAACTTTGTCTACTTTTAATTTTACATACTGGCTTGCCATTGATATGGGAAGAGCTCACTAATGTCCCTTTCATTAACCATCCTCTCTCCACCTGAGTAATGTCCAAAACCACGGTCCCCTCTATGTATTTAGACAGATTTGTATCAACATTGCATTGTTACACTTGACTTCCTTCTTTTTTTTAATTATGTAAAAAAAAAATCACATTAAGCCGAATCTAATTACTGCAATGTATATTAGAAGCAGGGCACCATCAAAATTTTATTTAAATTAATCAGGTTTTGATTTAAGATATTAAATTCAAATTAATCATGTAAAAATGGAAATGATCCTTGACGTGCTTCCAGCTGTGACTTCAGTCTGTTTTCTCGCGAGTCACTTTCGGGATGTCTTGGGGGGAACATTACAAAAATTCACGCCGGTGCTATTTCAATTAGTGTTATTTAGCAGGACAGATGTAAAGAATATGGTATAATTAAGAAGGAGCTGATGACATGGCTACAGATTTTCAGGATTAAAAGGAAAAAAAAAAATCCATGAACTGAAGTAAAAATTTGACTATTGGCCATGATGGCCAAGTTCAAGTGTGGAGAGGTGAAGCATTCATTAAAGACACAAAGGAGATTTTGCAGCAACATGGACTTTTTCTCCGGAGCCATCTACAGGCTCCTACTCTGGTTTCAACTTTGAAGTTTCATTAACAAGCTGGTACTAACTGATATTGCAATTCTTATCATTCCTGAAATTACCCTTCCCCGTGGCAATCAAAGCTGTTGACTAATTTGATTCTAGAGCCATTGAAAAGCTATGGGAGTTAAAATAATACTTCAAGACCCATTTTAAATCAAATCTCAAATATTGGCATATAGAATATTGCATACATATGTCTATTTATTATTTGTACTCACACACATACATTAAACGTCACCATAGCAATACATTCTTCTTAGAATAATGCTAATTTCTCATGCTTACAATATGTATGACAGATAACAGAGTGTAATACATTAACTCTCTTTCCATAACAGTTGGATGGGTAATAGTGGGTAATAGACCTTTATCCATGGATGATGAGATGGGCTTATAAATGATATAAAATTTGCCCAGAGCCTTGTATCTAACTGGACACTGGGGACTGGGGTCTCCTGTCCTCCTGCTGCCCTCTTGGTTATGAAATAGATCTCTCTAGAAGGTGACCATTCTAGATGATCACAGTTGCTGTTGCTCTGCGCCCTCCTTAGCAACTTCGCCTCTACGCGAATTTGGTCTTCAAGACCTCAGAAAGCCCCAAGAGTCAGAATACGATTTTAAGGGACTGTCGGGGGCACACCTGGTCAGAACAAAAATCCTGGAGTGTAATTACGGTGCCGAGGCCCCTCGTCTGTTTCCAGTGATTTGGCTGAACCCCAGGGAGAGGATGGGGTGGGGGGTTTCCAGCCAGAGGATGTGACTCAGTCTGGGTTTCAGAGTCTCAAATAATCAATATTTCCATGTAAAGAGCACCGCGGCTGTCCTTTCTTGCATCCACTGTGACAAACACTGCTGTCCCCACAGATGCCATCTGGGCCTCTGTCCTGCTCCCTCCTGCCTGGGTGCTCAGACTGAGGCTGCAGCCCCCACCCCAAGACGGCCTTTGAGGCTTGGGGGGTGAGCAGAACCTCTTCTCCACGTGAGTGCTCGTGGAATCAAGGGTCTCAGCTTCTCCCGCCCTACCTTGGCCAGACCCTTATCACAAGAGCTGAACTCTGGTGTCAATAAAGGTAGGTGTGTCACAGGAAAATGAAGGCCTCCAGTGGAGGAACCCAAGTTTGTGTGTCATAAATAAACTCGATTAAAGAAAAATCAGGGGCTGCGTCTTATTGGTCTCTGGGTCTTCAGATGAGCATGAGGCCCGAAACTCGGGTAGCAGTCAATGTTTATGCAATGAGGAGGCTAGGGGAGAGAGAGAATGCAGGAGTAACTGAGAGGATGATGTTCTCATCATCCAGTCAACAGCGAATGCTCACCGTGAATGAAGATGGAGAGACAGGTGATGGTCTCCTTTCTCCCTCGTCCCATCCTACCCCAAGGGACTAGCCCACCAGAACAGTGGTCCCAGCCCAAGGACGGCAGCCTTAGTTGTCTTTAGCACGTGTGTCTGGGTTGATTTCAGAGTTGTAGAAAACAGATGATTCATTGACGGGTCCCGCTTCCCACTCATGTGGTATAAATATATGTAATTCTTCTTTCAAAATCACATTTCCCTCTTCGAAACAAAAGAATCAGGTGGGAGGTTCAAATAATCACGTTTTTTTTTTTTTCGTGGTGGAAAATGGTCTTTGTCAGTTAAATGCTATTGCCGATTTCTCAGAAATCTAATCAATCCAATAAAAGGAATGTTTGAAATACTAGACTATGAAAATAATATATTTTTTTGTCCATTGTGCATTTATTTTCGAACTCATTTTATGCTTGTATGCCAGCACTGTGAAACACACAGAGTGTAAAGGCCGTGGATTCAGACTGCACTGCTTACACGCCCCGGGCCCCAGGCAGGAAGCGCGGCCTCTCAGAGCCTCAGTTTCCTTAGCTGTAAGTGACCACTTGTTTCTGGGCTCAGATATAAACTTACTCTCAGGCCGCTTTCTGCCTTGTCCTAGTAGAAGGGGCCTAAGTTTTCATGATTGTCACTTACCGCAGCTGACTTCAGAGGTAGGCACTACTGCAGAGATTTTCAGCTCTTAATAGGTGAGGTGTTACTAGCTGCCTGGGCTTATAAAGTCATTCCAAATTCTTCAGCTCTCGAACAGGTGCTGTGGAAAGCGTTCGTGCTTTGTAGGCCTCAGTTAGGATCCTGCTTCTTAATTTAAAACGTCTTTGATATCGGGTCAACACTTTGCATTTTCTGATCTACAGTTTTCTCATTTGTAGGGGAGACTGAAGACCTCTGTCTAGAAGAGAGATGGTAAGGACTTGACGAGAAAACATGCTTCGACCTGATGTCCTATCGTCCCCTCCCTCGCATACTCCTTGATGTTTCTTAAATGCTCCAGACTGACTTCCACCTCAGAGCATTGGCACTTTCTGTTCCTTCTCCCTGGATTGCTGTTCCTGCAGCTACCAATATGCTGTCCCTTGTCACTTTGCTAAGATGACCTCAATGATTTCTTTGTCAGAGACTCATTTCCTAGTCATTCTCTCCTGCCTCCTTCTCTGCTTTTATTTTCTTCCTAGCACGTTTATCTTCTGAGATACCTGATTTGATGTCCTTATTTGTCTACTGCCTCCCCCAGCCCCCTGCCTCCCCTTAGAGCAAGGCCCTTCTCTCTTGTTCACTACTGTGCCCCCACCATGTAAAAAAAAGTACCTGGCAAGCAGTAAGCATTCAATAAATATATGCTGAATAAACGTTTATGTCTGAAATAAAGTGGGAATTTACCCCAGAAAAGCAAGCTATCTTGCATTCTATGAATTATCTTTTGGGGGGAGAACCCTGGGTTCACTGGAAGAGAAAGGGACTGTCAGCCTTCACGACCCAAGCTTTGTGCGTAGGGGGCAGCCGAAGGCCCTTGAGAGTACACAGGTTAAGGGACAGCACAGAGAGACAAGAAGGGACAGGCAGACAGAGAGGGACAGACAGAGTGACACAGAAGGAGGAGAGCTAGAGAGATTCAAAGCAAAAGAAAAACAGAGAGAGGAGACCAGAGGCCAAGAGGGAAAGAATGAAGTGGGGGTGGGGGGTGAACCTAACGTCAGAGCAGAGGGGGCAGGCTGAGCCAGTGAGGGCTTCCCATCCTGTTGTCCCCGGTCCCTCTGTCCTCCCAGAGCCCGTCTTTCACCTGAGCACAGGAAGAGCCTTGCATCACCCCTGGCCCTTGGGAAGCCAAACTCCGTTCTATTTACTCAGCTCTCGTGGTCAGGGCTGGGCTCCTCTGTGGATGCA
>KE750205.1:1498-16271 GCA_000465285.1 Eidolon helvum | reverse complement strand
CCCCAGGGGTCCCACCAGTGTGGTCCGCAAACCAGTACTCTGGCTGCTTGTCACACCCAGCCTGACCTACTGGATCAAATTCACAGTTTTAAAACTCCCAGGTGGCCCCACAGGCTCAGAAGTTTGAGAAGCACCGTGTTCAAAAGTACTGAGCACACCTCCAGCAGGGTCACGGTACTCGTGCACAGTACACACATCTGGGATCGACTGGGCCAGCTGCATGTCGGCGTCCCCACAGCCACAGGGCGTGAGAGCCACACGAGACTCGCCAGGGTTCACTTAAACACTGGCTTCACCCTCGAAAATCGAGGCCTCGTGCAATGAGCCGAAAATCACATACAGACGCGAACAATGAAAAGACAGTTTTTAATATTCACAAAAGGTTTGCCAATAATTCTATTAGAAACAAATGACTGTCATTGACAGGGAAATAACGTGGGAGGGAAAACCGGCATTCTGTCCAGAAAAGAAAGCAAAAGCAATTCAGGTTTAGCCCAAAGACACGCCCCCCTTACTTTTCGGGGGCTTTCCTTCTGGAGTGGCGGCTGACCCCGCCCTCAGGCAAGCCGCCTTCCCTGTGATCTCTAAACTTCTGTGTTTAAAAGCAAAGGTACAGCGCATTTTTCACATTAATTCACACTTAACTTACACACCTGCCATTTTCTAAGAGCTATTCAAACGCCCCTCCACCCAGGTCCCCGGGGCCTCTTTCCCAAACTCTTCAAAGCTCCCTTTGTCTTTGAACCCAGATTATGCCTTCCAGGTTCTCAGAAGGGGCTGAAGAAACTCTCAGAACGCCAAGTACAGACAGCTCCCCGCTTGGCAGCGTTCTGGAAGCCTCGCCTGGAATCCGTTTGCATAAGGATATGAACCTCCTCAAAACCACAGCTTAGTATTTTTCAGAACTTTCCACCTCCCACTTTCGGACCAAATCCTCCTTTACTTGTCCACTTATTCTGACTGCATAAAGTTTTATTGGGGACCAGTTAGGAGCCTAACACTCTCGATGAGGAGATAAGTGAGAACAGAGAATCAGCCCTCTTGGGGCTCAGAATCTACCATGAGTCCGCCGAACCCTCTGTCCCCTTCTTCCCTCAGTGGAAAAATGGTTCCCCTTCTCCTGTGGGGAATGTGTTCCAGATGGTTCCGATGGAATTTCCCTGGTGACCATTCAAGGTATGGACATGCGACCCAGGTCCGGCCAATTAAACACTTTGCCCTCAGCGTGATCCCAAGATCCCAGGATAGAGGCAGGCGATCAGATGGCGTTCCACTCAGAGCTGTAGAAGGAAAGTCTTCCTCCTGAAGTCACTCGGGAGGCAGGCCAGTCTGGGGTGGTAGTGACCAGCCTCCCTCCCAGCTGCGGGAGTGAGCGAGGGAGCCCCGGCTGCATGGAGAAGGCCGCGGAGCGTACGCGCATTTTTGTCTGAAGCCAGAGTCAGAGCTACCCCCAGACTTTCCACTTATGTGAGCCAAAATTCTCCTTTCCCCCTTCAGATGATTCGAGCAGGACTTCCGACGTCGGAAACAGAGTTGTGACTGAGTCCGTCTGCAAGGCCTCAAAGAGGGAGCTTTGGGGACTCAGTCTTCTGCCTCCTTTCCTGTGCTTGGTTTGATACATCACGTGTACTGGAAACCAGCAGATTCCTTCTGGAACCCCTTAGTTACGGGCACAAACTCCAGGTGGGTCACATGGCGCCTAAAATCATACTTCAAACTTCTGTTATTCGACTACTCGAAATTCTGATCTGCTCGAACAGGACGTTTAATAAAAAGGTGACCCCGAAGATGAAGGGCTTAGTCCCCAGTCTACGGGGAAGGTACTGACTCCACTTTGCAGGTGAAACAAGCAAAGCACAGGTACTTCCGCCAGCCGCCCGCAGCCACAGCTGCCAAGGGGCGGAAGTGGACTTTGAGCCCAGGTCCGATCCCAGCCCACGTTCATGCCACCTCTGTCCCCAGGCTGCCCCTGAAAGGGACGTGAATTCATCTCCTTTTCTGATCAGACAGCCTGGGAACCAGTTTTGATGGAGAGAGGCTACGGCTGGTAAACCGTGGTCCCGTAGCAAAAGGAGACCTCAATGACCGTGGCCATGAGCGATTCCGTGTCTGGGCTCAACCTAGTGATTGATCTCACGTGACAAGAGAATATTCAAACTGTGGCCTGACTGTGAAGAAAAGTGGAAGGCAGCAAAGCAAACAGATGTAGTTTAAAAGTCTTGGCAGCTGTGATACCCCCTCCGTCCCTAACTCGGACATACCGATGAGAGGTGGGCTGGCTGAACGAGGATGAGAGCTCAGCAAGACAAGTGCTGGCCTCACGATTAAACCCCTTTCCCAGTGCTTTGTGCCTGGGAGGGTGCACGTCCCAGGAGAAAGGATGGACAGCATTTCTGGGTTCCTTCCGGGGCACCACCCTGCAGCAGCTCTTGGAGCTTGAGGGAGCAAAAGGCCCTCCCCTGAGACCTCTGCACGGCTCATGACAAGGTCCTCCAAGTCCTATACAAGATCCCCGGTCCCTTCGGCACTGTGCAGAGAGGAGGTCGCTCACTCAGACCTGGTGGCCAAGAAGACGCTGGGGAAGGAGTGACAACTTTCCCCAGAAGTCAAAGTCACACGTTCATAAGAGAAGGTGCTGAGCAGCACTCACGGGGCCCGAGCATCACCACCCCCCGCCTGAAGCTCCTTTTCCTGGACCCTGGGCACAGCCCTGTCACTTGGTGAGGACACAGCATGCAGGCGGAAGGGGCCCTTTTCAGAACCAGGCAGTGTTGTTTCCAAGAGGAAAAAAAAACCTGAACACCACCAGCCTGTGATCTGGGAGTCAGCTGGCGTGTGCGTCTTAACTTGAATTCTTCGTTATTAAATATTTATGCTAAGGTCTCCCTGGTTCTGGTAAGTACAAAATCTTTAGTCCAAAATGGACAAGTCCATTCAAATTTGGAGAAGAAAACTTTTACTTAAAAAAAAAAAAAATAACGATAAAATTATTTTTTAAATTTTTCGGAAGTTTTAGTGTGGTAAAACACACAACATAAAATTCAGATCTTAACCGTTTTTAAGAGTCCAGTTGAGCAGTGCTGAGTATATTCACACCGTTGTGAAATAGATCCCTCGCACTTTTTTATCTTGTAAAACTGAAACTCTAGAACCACTAAAGAACATTTCCTTTTATCTTTGAGCTTTAAAAAGCCTATTAATAGACCATGGTATAGGGTAATTCAGTTTCCAGTTCAAAAATCTCTGGAAACGTTATTCACGAAGTCTTAGACAGAATCACCACCTTCCTCTGCCCCCACCTGGGCGCTCACAGGAAGATGGCAGCCGATGGAAAGACAGGACAGAGAGAAGCAGAAGCAGAGTAAGAGAATTTTTCACAAACAAGAGTTCCGGGAAGAATAGGACCTAGGTGGCCCCACGAAGACCACTAGGTCACCCTGGGTTTGAGGGGCCAGTGGGTTGGGTCGCCCCTGGCTTTGGCCTCGTTAACTCACACAGATGGATTGTGCCAATGAAAGGGCAATGAGTACTGAGATGCACATGGATTTGGGGGCCCCGTGCGCCGCCCCAGACCCTTGGACATGACAACCACCAGGCAGCGTGAGTCAAGGCCAGTTCCCCCCTGGGCAGACTGCTAAGTAACTTCTAGAAGAAAAATGACCCTAAATATTTGAGGTTGGAAAATTGAGCCATTCTGGGTCCGCACTGGAAACCCACTAAGATTTCCCACTGTAACTGTCTTTGTGGGGATTAAATTGCCTCCAGGACCTAACTTCAAACACACACACACATGTACACATACACACACACGCACACGCACACCCCAAGAATAACTTCACAGGGAAATATTTATTTCATGAGACTCTTACAGGCTGCCCTTTGCCCTCACCCAATGACAGATGAATCCTGCCCACAGAGAGAAACCATGACCCCACTCTTTGAAGCGAGCAGGCCAAGGCTGTGCTGAGTGACACAGAGAGCAAGCCTCCTGGCCTGGCACACACACCCCCCCACAGCTGTGCCCACAGACACGGCACCCTTGGAGAGGCCCAGCAGACTCTGGATGGCGGCCAGCGGGACCTGGGATCACAATTCCAGGACAAACCAGCCACAAAAGGAGCCCTAGATCCAAAGTCAGGCAGGCCTTTGATAGATGTGGTTTTCCCCATGGGTCTGCCTTGAAAATGCACGCTCCCTTTGCACCAGCAATCCCACTTACCATAATCTAATTTAAGCAACGATCCCATAATTGAAAAGTCCTATAACTTACACAATAACCCTAGACACGCACGATGACAGAGAAACAAAGAGGTTCACTGTGGGGTTCTTTATAGACTCTAAAGCATGGATTAAAAACGTAAGATTTTGTCCGTGAACCAGGATGAAGGCATCCACCAGACAGATGGTCTCTAATAGTTTTAACGACATGAAAAAGTTTTGCAATTACTAAGTACGAATTTATAACAAAGAATCTGTCTGGAACAAGGGTAAGCAGGTGGGTAGATAAACTCATGTTTCTCACCAATACAGTCTGTGTGCTAAAAATTCATAGTTGGCAAAGCAAGATCAAGGATATTATGGGATTGAGAGAAAAGCAATAAGTGACATCAAATATGCTTTGAAAACACAGTCAGTGTAAGTTCAGGGTCGGGGATGGGATGGCTGTAGAAATAGCATGATGGACACGGCGGCCTCTGAGCACATCAGAGCCGGGGGTACCCCACCCCCAGGCAGTGCCGGAGGGACCCAGAGGAAGCGAGGCCCGATCCCACACGAGGCAAGACAGGGAAAGCCGCTCTGGGAGAGGATGCACAGGTTATGGACCGAAGCTGTGATCCTCATTCCCTGTGATCTGACTGTGGGCCGACAAGAACGTGGCATTTCCCACAGGCCCTAGCGAAGGATCTGAGGGGTGCTCTGGGGGCCAGTTGCCTTCTCTGGAGATGTCTGGTCAGGAAGTCTGGCCTTCTGCAGGCCCTGCATGGGCACAAACTCAGCAGCTCCAAAAAGCCAGACAGAGTCAGCCACGAGCCAGGCCAGGTCAGCCCGTCCAGGGCACACACCAGCAAGGAGCCAGACGGTGTGAACTCAGGCCCCCTCCTTCCTGCCACTGTGAGGTCACAGCCTGCAGGTCACTGAGGTCACAGCCAGATACCATCATGTGAAAAGAGGGCCAGGGGAAGACAACCTAAAGAAACGAGCATTTAGCCAGAGACGCAGGCAACCAAGTGATGCTATTCAAACAGAAAGAGAATATGTACACTGTCAAGTTTAAAATTAACTTCTACCACTTCCTCTACCCAGTGTGGCAGGAACGCTCAAAGACAATTAAATGTGCTACCGAAGAAGTTTTATGTTATCTTTTTCGCTCGCTTGCATGGAATGAATTATCAGCCTTGAAACACGCGTCATCTTAAAAATCCAGGAGGTGAGCCATGGTTGGCATGCTACTCTGAGGCTCCGAATGTTCATGGTGTGGCTGAGCGATTTTCATTTATTTATTTTTTCTTTTTGCTTACTTATGTTTTTCAAATATTTTGCAATAGGTATGGTTTTGTTTGTTTGTTTCGAGAAAAAGATTGCAGGGGTCATTTTACTTGTCCTGGCTCGGCGCCTGCTCCCCATCAGCCCTCCCATCCCGCAGGAAGTGCGAGAGGACACGCTTACCTGGCAACGGGCAGCCGAGGACCTCCAGCCTCATGCAGATGCTCCCGCTGTCAAACCAGGACTGCGGGTTGACGCGGATGTAGCGGGCCACCGTGGGGACGGGCAGCTCATTGAGAACCGGGATCTCCTTTTCACTGTTTCCTTCGAATATCTATTGATGCACAAGGGTGGGGGGAAGGAGACTCCTTTAGAGCTTGATTATCAAGGGATGAAAGAGTCAGAAACTCACTCATGCCATAAGACCTCGCTGGGGAACACCGCACGTGTGCTGGGCATCAAGGGGAAAAGACAGCCGAGTCGGGCCTGGACCTGTCCTCAGGAAGTTCCCATCTTGTGGGTGGAGAGGGTAATACTGAGATGTCACAGCTGAAACCTACGAGTGCCACAGCAAAGGGGCGGCCACAGAGCTCTGGGTTTTTAGGAGGAAAGGACCAGGCAAAGTTTCGGGGATGAGGTGCCCCACGAACGGCCTCGAAGGAAAATGATTCAGGTCTGCGGGAATGAGAGGCTCTCTGGAGGACAGGAGAAGCCTAGGTGACACCTGGAGACGCCCAGAGAGGGAATTCAGAGGACGAAGAGCAACTGGCCCACTTTTTATGAATCACAGGAGTGGGCGGGGCTAAGAATGAGAAAGAGGGTTGAAAACGGAGATTGTGGCAGACACCGGGTACCACGTTGGGAACATGCACTTGAGGACCTGAGGAAAACAGTGACATGATCAGAACTGGCCAACTTGGAGCGAATCATGGAACCGAAAGATCAGGGTGATTAAAGTGAGTGAGGGAACGATTAGAATCGGGTAGCTGGGAGGGGCCCCGGTTTACCCACGTGCCACACGACTTTCCAGGGCTGACCTGTGAACTGTGGAAGAGACTGCACCCCAGAAGGGCTGAATTTTATATGGGTCCTAAATGTGGGCCGCTGGGCGCTGAGCTTCTGGATCGGGGTGGGGGGTGGGGCGCTGTTATCCATCATACTTGGCGGCTGGTTTGAGGGGACATGTGATCCGGGCACACACTGTCTCTCTTTGCAGAGCCAGGCCCCGGGGTGAGAGGAGAGGAGAGACTCACCATGTCTCCAGATCCGTTCTTAATTGTGACCCACGTGTGGCTGTCATTGCTCACCATGACCTTATAGGAGGTCACCCAATCACTCCTAAGAGAAAACAAAACATCGTTGGGACTACACACTTTAAAATGTTTACCTCCTCCAGGTGGAGGTGTAGCAGTAATACGAGTAAGCCCCAGGGGTGGACAGCACCGGGTCACTCCCGAGCCCCACTGCTACCACTCCCCGTGGCCTTGTCCAGGTGACTGACTATCGCCGCCACTGTTTACTCACCCATAAGACGAGAATCATAAAAGTACGAGCTTAGGGGATGAGTATGAGCATGAAATGGTTTAGTATCCTTTAAACACGTAGGACAATGCCTGGCCCCTCGTAAGCACTAGACAGTGGTCACACACCAGAAGATACACAAGTGTGTGTGTGTGTGTGGGGGGGGGTGTGTGTGTGTGTGTTTATATTGAACATTTGTATCACACAGAGTAGTAGCTTAATAAGAGTCCCATGTGGAAAACTAACCTCAATAAAAGTTGCAAGCTGGTCGAGAAATTTTATTTGGGAAACTGATTTGGGAACAAGGCAAACTAGATTCCACGAACCACAAAAATGACAGCTTAAGTCTCTCAGAGGCCCTGGGTGTCTCCTTGGCTGTCACAACCCTGTAGTCACCCCCAACTACCCAGCAACAATCCAGTGATGGCTGGGCCTGGAGCCAGCCCCCTGTCATCACGTCCTACTGTATAGAAATTACTGGGGGGAAAAACAGACATAATCTGACTTCCCAGAGTGGAGGTCAATTTGATAGTCTTGGCAAACAAACAACCTTCATGTGAAAAACACATTTTTTCCCTTTGCCTCGGTTTTTTTTTTTTTTATAACATTAATCGTTAAGCAATACGGAAAAAGTCTTCCTGAGTGTTCTTCTTTTTCATTTTTAAAATATTAGAACTAAGCACGATTTCCTAATCTTTTAGATTATTCTGCCAGCTGAAGCATTTGGACTGCTTTCTCTACCCAATAAAGTTCTGAGCGTCTAGTCTGAATCGGTACCGTCTAGTAAAGTTTCGTTAGAAAGACAGGCTGGTTCCATTCATTCTGGTTTGTCTGACCGACTTGTCACAAAAATTATTCTCAAGTGTTCTGCACACGCTCGGAAACAAACCCTCGCCTCGAACCTTCTCCCCTCCTCCCCGCTCCTCCCCGCCAGCCTCGTCTGTACACCCGCGGGGAGCCGGAATCTGTCCAACAGCACATTCCTCCCCAGCAGGGTCTGTCTTGGGCCCACGCCATTAAGTGTGCCCTTCAAAAGGCGTCTCAGCAACAGCTCATGTCCTCTGCACTGGAAATCTGTCCTCACCCAAAATAGCAACCTGTTTCCCACATCCGAATAATTTCCAAATGACTTGTAACTGCTGTTTCTTTTGCCTCTGATTCTCTGCTGATAACGCCCCATGGTGATCCAGGAGGCAGTCTGCAGATGCAAGGGCTGAGGAAGGTAGGAAAGCCCTCAGTCAAAGGAGGCACACAAACCATAAGAGAGGGCTAGGAAGAAAAGGAAAATAAGTTCTCCAAAGAAAAAGAGAGAGAGAGAAAAGGAAATGAAACCCAAGTAAATATTACACGAACTTAAAAGAACATATAGACAAATCCACGACTTACGTTTGAGGGGTAATTGGTTGTTGGTGAAGCTCCGACCTTTTTTCTGAACTGCAGGCTTAGATCACTTCCTTCTGTCAATAGGACCTCACCACTCAATGTCTCAGAGACATCTCAAATTTAACCAGCCCCAAACCAACTGATTCATTTCAAACCAGCCAACCTGGGGTCTAACGAAGTCCCTGTCTCAGAAAAGGTACCACCATCCATCCACCCAGGGGGCCCAAAGCCCGCCCCCAGTCATCCTTGGCACCCCACTTTCCTTCCCCTGTATTGAATCCACCACCAGGTTCCGTCCATTTTACATCCCACATCTTTCTAGAATCTCTCCAACTCTCCAACGTCACTGCCACCTCCTTGGCCCATTTTCTCAGGCCAGGGTTACTGCAGGTACCTCCGCCTGCTCTCCTGGCATCGCTGTGGGAGGATGGACTTGTGTCTGAAAGTTCTAGCCACATGTCAAACTTAAAGCGACGTGGAATGTGGAGGACAAAAAAAAAAAACAAAAAACAGTGCACGGCTCAGAGGAATGAAAGAGGCAGGGGCAGGCTAATGAACGCTGCATACTCCTTATCTCACAAGAAAGCTGCGTATTTTATTCTTTCGTGACAGGCACATCCATTGTTACGGGAAAGCCAGCTTCAAAGATCAGAGCTATAATGTCCATGTCTCTTGACCTCCTAATCCTTGGGGAAGGTTTGAAATTCACGGCCCTTTGTGGCTTTTTCCCACTTACCTCAGAGAGATTTTTCCACATCACAAAACCACCTTGACATTTAATTCTCGCGACTGGAGATTTCGACTCAAAGCAGCACAGTCCAAGTAAAGAATTTGTGTCACAGGCTTTCTGACGGCAGAAACGGGGAGAGGCTATGCTGACTCCAGCCAGCTCCCTGACTTAAAACAAAACCAAAAAATGACCCTACCCTCGTATGAAATACCACATTTCCTACCAATCCTGCTCTCCTTCAAATCAGGAAAACAGAGAAAGTGGGCTACGAAGAAAAAAGCTGGAACACATTCAGATATTTTAGTACCTGATGTAAGTTTGGTCTAAGTACAAATTAAGAATGTCCACCATCAACAAAATGGCAGACTAAATGCCTGCAGAGCCTTCTTCTACAGCTCAGCTAGGTCCTGGTTACACTAAAACAAATGTTTTAAACCATCAGTGGGTGTGCAAGCATGCAAAGGAAATCTCTAAAGGAAAAAAGAGCTGTGAATTGAAATACACACACACACACGGGGGGGCACACACACACACACACAGCGAGCAAACAAAAAAGGCGGAGTTGCCTTAGGGAAAAATGCATATAACAGTGCTGGGGTCAAAACACTAGACCAACAAAAAGTAGGAAAATTGGACCAAGGACTTTTTCTTGGACCCTCAAAGGGTGCTGAATTGGTTTCAGAACACCAGTGGTCAATGGGATCACAAAAAAAGCACACATGAATCTTCTCTGAATAAGAGTCTTCGCTTTAGGCTCGCGAAGGTTTCAGTAAATTCAATCACATAGGAACTCACAATTTGAAAAAAATCACTAAACCCACAAGAAAACATTCTCCCTGAGAAAGAAGTAGCAGAAACAAAAAACAATAAACTTATATCTCAAAAAACTTAATTATCTACAAAGAAAACTAAAAAAAAATTAAAAATATTATTAGACTTGATAAAAGAGTTCAGAAAGATGACCGGACATAATCCCATCATACAAGAATTAATTACAATTCTATACACAAGCAGTCAAAAATAAAGTATTAAGAACAAAATGAACAAAAGATGTGCAAAATATTTATGGAGAAAACTTTACTGAAAGACATTTTAGAAGACATGAATAAGTGGAGATCTATACCATGTTCATGGACAGAAAAATATTATAAACATGTCAGTTCTCATACACACAAAAAATCCCAATAGCATATTAAAGAAACTTGACAAACGGATACTACAGTTTACGTAAAAGAAAATAATCACAATACTTTTGAAGAAGAAGAAACAGTGGGAAGAAATTGTCCTATCAAGATATTAGAACTTATTTGAAAGCTTTAGTAATTGGGACATTGTGCTAACAATGAACATACACACAAATTTATAAAGGAATCCAGACTAAGAGCCCAGAAATAGACCCTTGCACATATATAAACTTGACAGAGATGTTGTACATAGCAATGGGAAATAAGTGAACTGTTAAATACTCCCAAGGTAACTGGATATTAACATAAAACAAAACTTAAATTGGACATATATTTTACATCTTTCACACACAAAAAAAATCCTGAATAAATTAACTATTTAAATGTGAAAAATAAAACTTAAAACTTAAAAAAAATTAATGACATATGGGAGAATTATTTCATAACCATGAGATATGGAAGGTTTTTATAAATAAGACACAATCAATCTAACCAGAAATGATAAATTAGTTGAACTACACTAAAATTAAAAACTTCTGCTTTTCAAAAGACATCATAATGAAGCCAGTAAGAGAAATCTTACTGGGAGAATATATTCTGAGTGCATTTAGCTAACAAAAGGATTAATATCCAGAAAGTATTTTTAGAATCCTATAAATCCATGAGACAAAAAATATATATATAAAAATGGAGACACTCAACAAGTATTTCACACTAAAGGTAACACAAGTGGCAAGTAAACCTAGGAAAAGAAGTTCAACCTGATTAGAGGTTGGGGAAATACAAGTTAGAACTGCAGTGGAAGATACTGCTTTACACTCTTTACATTGAAAATTAAGGATAATGACAATAAGAAATGTTGATGAGGATGCACAAGGAGCAAGAACTCTAAAACACTCCTGGAGAAAGAGAGGATGTTTGGACAAGCAGTCTGGACGACAATTTGTCATTATCCTATCAAACTCAACATCTGCATACCTTCCAACTCAGCCATCGTATTCCTATGTATATATCAGAGACATTCCCTTGTATGTGTGCTTCAAGAGACATACAAAAATGTTTAATAGCGGTGTTATCTTTAAGAGCAAAAAGTAACAATAAAACAAAATAATAAGAAATTGGAAAGGGAGCAATCCAGTCTCCATCAAGGAAAAGTGGATGAATGGTGGCACACGGACAAATAACAGCACAAATGAATATACTACAACCACAGGCAACAACAGGAGTGATATCTGGAAGCAGAACGTTGAGTGGGAAAAGACAGGTTTCAAACGCTACCTAAAGTACAAAATCATTTTTATAAAGCTCAAAGCAAGAAAGATAATTTTTTGCATGTGTGATACATACATGATAAGACTTTTTAAAAGGCCAGGGAATAATAAACTTCCACTAAGAAGGATGGCTCTACTTCTGGCAGGAAGCACATGGCAGGAATCAGGGAAAAGGAGAGAGATCAACAGAACAGGCAATGTTCTTGCTCTTCAGTTGTGTAGTGGGTTCATGAGCGTTGCTTTTATTGTAATGCTCAATGCCTTCCATATCTACTACACCCATTCTTTTGTAGCCATCAAATATTACATAACGAGAAAGACAAAATATTTACTTGAACGTTGTACAATAGGCTTCTGGACAGAAAGGTGTTACAATCATTCCTTGCGAAGGGTTGTACATGAAGATGCTACATTCATCTCTTAAAGACATATTTTAAGGAAAAAAGAAAACAAAATCTTTGCCTTTCTAATGTCTTATGAATACACAATTTATTTTTTCTTTGAAAGTACAACTCTACTAACATTTTCTTATAATAATTTATATAGCACTTCAGTTTATAAAATGCTTCCATACGCATGATCTTACTTTAAGAACATTAAGGATGTGGCTTGCTACCTAGGTGGGTAGGAAAAAAGGATCAGATCATTTTTATTTCTCCATACTGGAGGCTCTGGTCTTCTATCCTTTGATCTTCATTATACCCCTCTTTTCGCTAGCCTCTAGGTACAGAATCTCAGTATCCCCAGATTAATCACCAACCTTTTAGGGTACTTAAATGCCATAAACCCCTGAAAAATTCTGTCTCACTAGTGAATTTATTAGTGAAGACACTAATAAATTCCCAATGATATTTATCTCTCCCTCAAAACAGTTTTGAACACATCAAATGGAGAACTACCATCTCGTTCTGAATAGTTTCGAGTGGGATTTCTCAACCTCAGCCCTATTGGCATTTAGGTCTGGATAACTTTGCTGTGAAAGTCTGTCCTGTGCATTTCAGGATGTTTAGTGGCATCTCTGGCCTCTGTTCATTAGGTACCCCATTGTCGTAGCACCCTACCCCCCGGTCAAAACAAGCAGAAGTGTCTCCATACATTGATGAAGGTCCCGGGGTGGTGGGAAACCACCCTGGGTGGGAACCATTGCTGCTCAGGCAGGCATGGGCGCTCTTCCAGTCCAACCAACTGGCTGTGCTGCCCAGGGCCCGTTGGAACAACCAAAAGGTCGGCGGAGTGCTCAGAAGAGCACGCTGAGCTTTGGGCCAGAATTGGAAGGGTTTCCAGAAGTCTCCAGTGGCCAGTACAACAACCTAGTTATTCTTGTCAGTTGGGCTCACGATGGGTAAAAAACAGAGTGCACCTCCTTCTGGAACTCAGTGTCTAACATTTTGCAGAAGGAGCCAAATGTTTTGAGAAACACCAGGAAACCTCAGCTATGGTGAGTGGACCATGAAACCAAACACCGATGTGTCAGATGGGAAGGAATTTCCTTAATGTTTATTTGAACTCTTATGTCCACTTTGGAAGAGAGACTGGCATGTTGGGGCAGGCAGGGTGACTTAGATTTCTGTGGCTGTGGTTTCTGGCCTAAGCTGTAAGCTTCCCTTTCATCGAATGAAATTAGGGAACAGAATTAGTGAGAGGTACCTAGAAAACCAAGGAAATCATTAAAAAGAAGTGATTGTGACCGCCAGTAAAAGCAAAAATGCTGCACAGGAAAGGATATGTAATTATAGTACACCACGTGATCCAGGTATATATAAATAACAGTTCAACGATGACTGTGATGCAGAAAATAAATACTGATTTTCCTAAAACTGATAAGATAATTTTGGGAGGAGGATAGGAGGAGCAAGACAGAGGCACAGAGAGAGAGAAACAGTGAGTGAGTGAGTGAGTGAGTGAGTGAGTGAGTGAGTTGAGTGTGTGTGTGTGTCTGTGTGTATGTGTGTGTGTTGCAGGCAGGTTAAAACAAGAGTTAAATTGTCACCTTTCATAGTAGAAAGTCAACAGATAGTAACTAATTTAAAAGAACCAAGATGCAGTACTAAAAGCATTTTGTTCAGAAATAGAAGGACTAAGAAAAATAAAATAGAAGAAACAGCTAAAGGGTTTGGAGCAGTTGCCACCAGGAACTGGGAATGACGAGTGTAGAACAGGGGCCACTATTCTAAATTATAAGTAATGCTACTTGACTTTTTATACTACCCACGATTTGCTAATTAAAAAATAGACCACCATCCTTCTCTCTACTTCACTCCTCTGACACTTTCTCAATTTCTCAACCCAATTCATGGTCATTTTCTCCCGACACGTGTAAGAATTAAGGCCAATTTATATCTCAGTCATAAAACTGAGCAGATTCGAAGCAGATTAAAAAGCAGCATCTCTTTTTTCTTTTTCTTTTCAAGAGCTCACATTTTACTACGTTCCTCTGGAGAGAAAGTCAGTGGAATTTTATTTGGGTAAAAACTGGACAGCATTTTGCTATTCACTCCCCAGCGCCCGCCTTGTGCTCTAAATATGTTGCCAATTCACTACTCTGTTGGCCGCGCCGATGTTATTTTTAAAAGAGACTTAAAAAATAAAAAAACTAGAGATCAGAAGGTTGTTTAAAAAGAAGGGGAAAAAATGGATTCTATAAAACCCTGCAAAGGTTTTAACTTTTAAAAATGCTTCGAAAAACCATGGGCTCGACTACTCCCTCGACCTGGACCGAAGCGAATATAGTAGGAAAGGTCTCCCCCAAAACGGAGGGGTCTTGGAGGAAAAAAGGAAGCTTCCTACCAGGCGTGAAAGATGGGTTCAAGTGAGCACAATCCACACCACGAGACTTGTACGTTCTCAAGCCAGCTGGCGCATCGAGAGGGAGCAGATAGAGTTGCTGGGGACAATTCCTGGAGCCGGATGGCCTCCTGGAAGCAAAAAGGCATGCTCTGCCACGTCCGAACTAGGCTACCTCTGGCACCTGCAGCTCTCTAAGTGGCTAAACCCAGGGTTCCAGAGGTGCGGTCGGGAACCAACAACGCATACAATGCACGTACCACGCAGGTAGCTAGTTATTTTCATCATTTTGTAATGAAATGACTGTTTCGTAATGAAAGGTGACATCTTCCGGTGCTGAATGACACAAGGCAGCGAGGACTCAGGCACTCAATGGACTGCCATTTGGCCAGCAGAAGGGCAAAGGGTGAGGCCGG
>KE750204.1:0-15551 GCA_000465285.1 Eidolon helvum | reverse complement strand
AGAGCACTGGATCAGAGTCATTGGAACGCTGAGCAGGTCCGTCACCGAGCTCTGCTCCTGCTTCCTTCCCTGCTTCTCTCACACTCACACACACGCAGACACGCACACTCATACACTGACACACATGCTGGGAATATTTAGATAATGCATTAAGGTGATGCACTATTGGGCAATAGTGCATGCATATGTTGTGCATTTTAGAACAATTGCAGTTGTTATAATAATAACTATAAATAATGTGTATGTGGTAGTGAAATGGTCATATGTAAAAAGGCGAAGGAGGAGGGGCATAGGAAAAAATGGGTAGGTGGTAGCAACTTAAAATTAATGCGACTTTGGAGACGAACTCATGCGATTCCACAAAGCCCCTGAGTAAATGATCAATTAATGCGACTTTGGAGACGAACCCATGTGATTCCACAAAGCCCCTGAGTAAATGATCACAGCTTCCTTCTTTTAAAGAATGCTTTGCTCGCCCCCTCTGTGACCCTCCACCCATCTGATAAGTATGAAATCTGTGGCTTAGAGAGGTTGAGCACCCTGTCCAAGGACACGCAGCATTATGCTTTGGGATTTTGAGCCAAGCCTCATCCCATTGCCGTCTGCACAGGGAGTACCAATGGTCCCCGACCTTTTTGGCAACAGGGACCAGTGCGCCTATGAAAACCTAATGCCTGATGATCTGAGGTGGAGCTGAGGCGGTGATGCTGAAGAGGAGTTTTCCACTCAAGCGGCTAACCTTGTAATCAGCTCTTTGTTCTGCTTCCGTAGACATGCTTGCCACAGAGACCTAAGGGTAGAGGGACCTCAAGATCAACTGAAGACTCACTCTCCCCTTTGCTTATTCTGTCTAGATAACAGATGTATCCCCTTTGCTTATTCTGTCTAATTACACCATTGCCCATAGCAACTCCTACACTCTGTAACCGCCTGAGGACAAATTAACCAATTGGCTCATGCTGACTGTAACTGCACAGATAAGCCCTATAAAAGCAAGGTTACTCCTGAGCTCGTAACCCAGATCTTCAGAGCACTAGCTCTTCTGGGACCAATTCTCCAAGTGGTGCTTGTTTTCCCGTCGGTCTGATTTTTCTGCAACAATGCTAACACTGGGGAGTGGCTGCAAATACAGACGAAGCTTTGCTCGCTCACCTGCCGCTCACCTCCTGTGCGGCCCAGTTCCTAACAGACCACAGACAGGTTCGTCAGCCTGAGGGTTGGGGACCCCTGGAATAGACAGCTCAGGGAAAGGAGAGTCTGGAGGGCCTTTAAAGGGTTTGGGTATTTTCTTTCTTCCATCTCTCAGGTCAAATTGGGATCCAAACTCCTTCCCCACAAAAGGGGAGCCACAAGAATTAGCAACAACCTATGTGACAGTCTCCTCCCGGTACTGTGGATAATAAATAAATAATGGGCAATAACGAATTAAATAGCAGTTCTATTGCTATCAGCATCATTCTAGCTTCCAGGCTCAGCAGTCTGCACTGCAGCACACAAAATCCAGAGGCCCTCATTCCCTACCCCATTCCCCTCTCCGTGGGCAATCGTTCTAATGCCTGCACCCTGTGTACATCATATTTGTGTGGAATTTACATAAATGGTATCAGGCCGCAGATCTCCCACTTTTTACTTTTTTCACTCAGCACCATGTTTTTAAAGATCTGTACTTACACCGTTAACTGCTGCACGGTAAGTAGCCCGCAGTGTCTATCCGCATTTCACGTATGCGTCCCCCCAGGACAAGCACCTAGGCCGCTTCCGAATGCCCCAACGACCTTAGGATGAACATCCTGGATGTGTCACCTTATGGAGATGTGTGGGAATTTCTTTGAGACCTAATATCCCCAATGGAATTTCTATGTCACGGGGTGTACATATACACCCCAATTGTACTAAGGCCAAGCCAGATGACTCCCTCAGATGGCTGCCCCCGTCTAAACATTCCTACCAGCGATGCACTAGGTTATCTACATCTCTGCATCCTAGCCAATGTTTTGCATTACCCTGTATTCTGTTTTTTTTTTTTATTATTTATTTTGCCAATCCAATAGGCATGAGTGATGATATCTCATTGTTGTCTTAATTTGCATTTCTGTTTGCTGCCCAGTTGGAGCTGTCGTGTTTGCTTGTTAGTCTTTTGGGTTTCCTCCAAGAACTGCCCGTTCACCATTTTTTGCCCAGTTTTCCCTTGCAGTTTCTATTTCTTCTCGTTTTGCAGAAATTTCTTGGAATATTTTCAGTAATAGGCCCGTGTCCATTTCTGACATTATGAATACCTTCTCTTGGTCTGTTATCTGTCTGTGAACTTGCTCCAAAGTGTCCTTCACTGAGCAGAAATCTCTAATTGTATCATAATCGAGTCCATCCTTTTTTTTCTTATGGTGTGTGCTTTTGAGATCCCCTCACACAAACACACACACACACATGCACACACACACGCACATACAGTAGTTTCCCACCAAAAAAAAAAAAAAAAGGTTACTTTATTTTTTTTCTATATTATCTCCTATAGTATCTTCTACTGACATTCTAGTCTTACTTTTGAATTTAAGCTGCACCCCCTCTGCAGCCTGCCTTTGCAAGCGGTTCTGTTTTTCCAGCTCCAGTGACTAAACCATCTATTCTCTCCCCCATCGGTTTGCGGGAGCACCTTTATCACATCTTGCGTTTCCATACACACACACGGGTCAGTCTCTGAGCCCTCTGTCCCATCAGTCCAACGGAATATTCCTTTTCCACAGTGTTTTCATCACACACCCAGGGAGAGGAGGCTCACTACCTGAGAAGACAGCTAACAGTAGTGGAAGGGACACAGGCACTGTTGTATGCTGGCTCACTCTGTATTCTGAGTTATCGTCCATGAACCTTGGTTTCCTCATCTGTAAAGTGGACAAAATATTTAGCTGTGATGACCATACAAGAGAGATCTCCACGCAGGGCCTAGCATGTAGCGAGTGCTCAATAAATGTTAACTTTTGCAGTTAGTACAATTACACCTGAATGTGCTTTCTGGTGACTTTAAAATTCTGCACTTCGATGATGTAACTTCTTCTACCTGAAGGCCCTTAAATTATTGGCAGAGAGTGTTCAATAATGGTCATTTCCTCTCTGAGTCTCAGCTTCCACATAGTACAATAGATAGTGCCACTAAAGTAAGGTTATAAACTGTTTGCACTCAGCCGAAGTCCATTTGCAAACGTGTTTGGTGTGGCTGACATTTTTTTCCCTCTTAGAATTCAAATACTCATTTATAAAAGTAGGCAGATTTCACCTAGGAATCTGGAGTTCTAGCCTCTCTTGAAGAATAAAAGTTTTAGCAATACTGGGCCTATTTCATTCATGGCAACAGTCCAGGGGACCTGAACCACTGCCCCCACATACAGAACATGAGCTCTCAGTTTGCCACAATCCCCACCACTCCCTATTGTCCTGCTTCACTCGCTCGTGTTAATTCTGGCTCTTTTCGCCTCTCCTAGTCTGTGAATCCTGGGAACCATGAGTTGCTACTCAGAGAGAAAACATACCTGATAAATTGCCAGGGGAGAATCTAACTACTGGTGATTTGCTACAGCCTTTACTTAAAACAGAAGCTCCTGGCCTTTGAAGGAGAATCTCCTTGAAGAAATTCATAGCCAACTTGTTAAAGTTGGTGGAAAGGCAACTTTGATTTGCAAACCCCATGAAGATGTGGGCAGGTCGTGGGCTGAAGAGGATGGGGGCTGGGAGGCCTCACGGAGACCATGTGGCCTAAGAGTGCCCCTAGGGCACACCCATGTCACATAGCGGTACCAATCTATCCTGGCCGGAGACCTCCTGACTTATTTCACCGGTCATCGGAAGCAGACCTTCAGGAAATGGGTGGTGGCCTGGAGGGGTGATGCAGGGGTACCATGTAGACACAAAAACTTAAAAAAATCACACTATGGCCCATCCTGGAGAGGAAATGGGTCCTTCTGAGTTCATTTCCCCAGGACTTCTATGTGTCCTGACAAATTGTCTCAGCAGGTGTCTCTCACTATAACCTACACATCAAGGTGAGAACACACGATTTAGACAGAGCTAGCGTGTAACCGCTCATGCAATCTAGGACAAGCCACGCTATGTCACCCAGCCTCGGTTTCCTCATCGCAAAAGTGGGGATAACGAGAATACCTGCTCCCCAGGTTTACTCCACTTCAGTCGATGGGGCTCTCCTGCAACTCCCTCCTTCCACAGGTAACAAACCGTGGACGGGGCCACTGAATTACCGCACATCCCTGCTTTTGAAAGTTCACATGGCTGGCTGAGATGTAAACCGATTCATCCAATCCAAGAGAAACTTATCAAAAACAGATCCCCACTACAAACAAGAGGGTGCGATGTAACCAGGAAAAGGAGGAACACAGTCCTACTTAGTGCTGGCCTCGTCCTGGCGTCACAGGGACACATACAAGGCTGTGACGGGTCTGTCTCGTCACTACCGGTGAGAAGCCATGTCACACCGTGGGGTCTCGGTATATGTTTGCAGAACTGTTGACCTAAAAGCAACGTGGCAATTATCCAGAGCGCTATTAAAAATGTCCAATATCTTTGTTCATTTTAGCTTCTCTCCTGGGAATTTTCTAAGGCCCTAATCTTATAGGGGGGAAAAAATGTTTAAAGAAATAATGTATGCGAGCTCACTACGTAAGTCAGAAATGCTTTACAAAGGTTTTCGGAATTCTGAGGAGTAATGGGTTGGACAGTGAGGTCGAGGGTCAGGCTGTGAAGATCTGAATCTCTAGGCCTGCTGGTCGGGACATGTAGAGAAATGAGGCGCCTTCCCTCAGCAGGGTTTGGAAAAGACTGGGAAGCAAAAGGGAAAAATGTTCACGTTATAATGTGAAGTCCAAAAAGCAAAGTAAAAAAAATATATATTACCGAGGCATTGGTGAAACAAAGGAGAATGAAAATGGCTGTCAGAATAGTAAGATGAGGGAAGACTTAAATTTTTTACTTTCTGTGATTTCTCTAATACATATACCCCGAAGAGATAGGCTATGCTCTGAACTCAAACTGGGGTCTCTTTGTCCTACCACAGACTTGCTGACCATTTTGTAATCGAAGCCACCCACAAAGCACCCACTATGTGCTAGGTATGCATTTTGCAAGGCACACTCTGCCATGCCAGCAGGGAGCTCCAATCCCTGCTGACCAGGCCTCAAAGGGAGGACTCAGTGTCACGGATGGAAAACCGAGAGAGCAAGGAACTTGCCCAGTTTCACACTGCTGAGAAGGACAAAGTTGGGGTTGAAACCTACCCCCCATATGACTTGTGGACAAAGTCTGGTCCCTAAAGAGGTAGGCTACGGAAGGCGGCATTAAACAGCCTTGAATGACAGTGCCCCAGGTCCCCCTTATTCAACTCCTCACAGGACTTCTGCTGACCTCGAGAAGAAAGATGCTCCTTTAGAAAACAGAGAAAGCGGACTGGGGCCAAGAACCCTCCCCAGACAAAAAGAATGAGCTAGAACAGAATACCACTGTGCTTTCATTGGTCTCATCAACTTCACCGTCATGTCCTCTCTGGTCATTTTCGTCTCTGCTGGCAGTAATGCTTGCTTCCTGTCCACCGGAGTGATGGAAAGATTCCTTTGCCTTTCCTCTTCTCTGTGAGTTTCGGAATGTGCCTCTTTAAACCTATATTTCGGGATTTGGGGTTTCTGAGACTTTAGGTTTAACCACACCCCATCACAATGTTTTACAAAACACCTGAAAACCCTACCATAATAGGGCAAGTCGGGTCCAAAATTTAATCACAAAAGACGTGTTGCATTATTATGAGGTTAGTGAAAACCAATCCACCGATCGGGCCTGGGCTGTTTCATTTTGAAATAAATGCATTTAAGTTTTAAAACATGAAACAGTTTAAAGAAATATCAAGTAAACCATCATGCTGGTGTTAGGTTGACGTGCAACGTACAGCTGGTTGACATTTTGGCCATGCTGTCTTCGATCAGGCCTCCGAGCCTTTCAGACAAATCGTTCCTTCCTGGCCTGGGTTCAGGATGCTATTTGGGGTTTCTTCTAAGCCGTCGGCCTCTCTGGGGACTGGGATTCACGTATTCTCCTGGAGCTGCTTCACTTGGAGTCTTTTGCTTAGACTAATCTGTCCCACTTTAAATTCCTCCAGCACTGCAGAAACTCAATGACAAAATGGAGAGTTGGCCAGTGGCAGCAAAATACCATTGGAAGTCAAAAGGCAGCCAAACCCTTGGTAAGCGGATTAACTCACTTAGCCACTGGAAGGTAAGCCTTTCTGGAGATGGCATCCAAGTCGGGGAGGTGAGCCAGCCAGCTGTCTGTCGGTGGGCTCCTTAATGCAAATGGAATGTGAGTTTGGAGGCTGATGCAAATCCAGAGAGGCCAGGGACAGAGTGCTCGGCAGTGACTGCTTCAGCCCGTGAAAGCCAAGGTGAAGCAAATTCGAACTTACGAGAAAGGGGAAAAAAAGCAACAGGAATAGAAGCAAATATCTGGGAGGGGATTTTCCTTGAGCTCACTTCCCCTTGAATTCCAAACCTATTATATTCTTAGTGTATAAAGGAGCACTTTCTTCGGGAAGAATCCTATCGCACTCTGCGGAGAGGTTAGGAGTTTGCTGGGCCGATGGGTAGAGAAATAGACAAAAACCATTAACATCAGTGGAAATTGCAAAGTTAAATCTCCAGATCAAATGTGAGAGTTCGAATCCTGACTTACAGATCACTGCTCTTTCAGTAATATGTGTGTGCTCGGTGTATGCATTATTTTTAAAGACATAGTTTGGCTACTATCCTTCAAATATCCAAGAATACATGAAAAAGATAGTCTAAGACAGACCATCCATTTCTCCAGTTCCCTAAGCTGTCAGTCTGTATGAGGTTAAAACATGAAAAAGCTGGTTCCCAGACCACAGGAACTTAACTTCTTACAGAAATGCCTTTACTAAATTGCACTGAAATAATAACATCCTTTGCTTTTATATTGGAATGTTACGGCATCTTTAGAGAAATCCTTATGCTGCTTAATATCTTCATGAGTAAGAATTCTCATGAGAAAACACTATTTGCAACATGTGGGACAAGGATTACTTTACCTCATTTAAGAGGTTGGTATGTTTCCTTTAATCAGACAAGTATTATAGAATCCATCCTATTTTTATTTTTGCTCTGGCTGCCAGGAAGCTCAAAGTTACATTATCTGTATAATGCCAGTAATTACACTGGCCTAAATTTTAAGTGTGATCATTTTTTCACTTCAGTATCTTTTAACAATTCTCAATAATTCGTTTAATAGTCCTATTATATTTAAGTCTGGTGTGTGTGTGTGTGTGGGGGGGTGTGTGTGTGTGTGTGGTGTATAAAACAGATATATATGTTATATACCAGATATATTATAGGTGTTATATATTATATCAGATCTCCTCGTGCTCAGAACTGACAGATATCCAACTCAAATTAGCTTAAGAAATAAAGAAGGGAGGGAAATCTTATTGGCTCATACATCTGAAAAGTTGAAAATTTCAGGGTAAATTCAATCATAAAACTTTAGAGTAGGGACAAGTTAAACAGACAGGAGCTGACCTGAAATAGCTCCCCCAATGACCAAAACCAGAGCAATCTGAACAACGAATAAATAACATAGTATTGAATTATAACCCAAAGTATAAAATACACATGAGTTCACACTTATATAAATGATTGAATAAATAATAGGGACAAGAAACAAATCTTTCTTACAAAAGAATTTCAATTATATATCGTAGATATTCCCTTTCTAGGGGGTGGAGCTTAATTCCTCCTAGGTCCCCCAACTCCCTTGAGCGGCTAGATTTAGTGATATGCTTCCCAAGAGCAGGGTATGAAAAGGAGAAAAGAAGACTTTTATAGAGGAGAATCCTGGCAAACACCACCTTAACCGAGTGACAAAAGTCAACATCACCAGCACCGGGTCATGGCGATGTCATAACTCCCCGATGTGATGTGATACAAAGGACACTTCACATCTACTATACTGTATTCTTGCTCAAACTCCATAACTCCAATCTGATCATGAGAAAAGCATCAGACAACCCCAAGGTGAGGAATATTTTATAGGAGGAAAGACAAGAAACTGTCACAGACCAAAGGAAACTAAGGGGACATAATGACTAAATGCGATGTGGTACCTGGATTAGAAAGAGGACATTAATGGGGGGGCGGGGAAACAGTGAAATCCAAATTAAGCCTGGAGTTTAGTGAACAGTAATATACCAAGGCCGGTTTCCTACGTGTGACGGATGTGCTGAGCTAAGGCATGACGTAGGACATGAACAGCAGGGCAAACCGGGCGAGGGGTAGAGAGAACTCTCTGTGCTGTTGCCTTCGTCTGTTCCGGCTGCTACGACAAGATGCCATAGACGGGGGTGGCTTATAAACCACAGACACGTGTTTCTCACAGTTCTGGAAGCCGGAAGTCCAAGGTCAGGGTGTCGGCTGATCAGTTCTGGTGAGCCTCTTCTTCCTGGTTTGCCGATGGCTGTTTTCTTGTGTCCTCACAAGGCAGAGAGTAAAAGAGGGATCCTGTGCCTCCTTTTATAAGGACACAAATCTCATCCACAAAGACTCCACCCTCATGACCTAGTCGCCTCCCTCCTCCTCACACCATCACGTGGGGAGGTAGGATTCACCTGCGAATTACGGAAGGACACAAACACTTAGTCCCTTGCTATCTTTGCACCTTCTCTATAAATTCAACATTATTCTAAAAAAAAAACCATTTAAAAATATCAGGAGGATGACTTTGTAAGTTATATAAATGTCTAACTACTATGCTGTGCACCTGAAATGAACATAATACTAAAAACAATTTTAAAAAACAAAGGGGCAAGTTGAAAATAAGTAATAAAATGGTAGGCCTAAATCCAAGCATGTTAATAATCTCATTAAATCCTAATTGCCTAAATATCCCAGTGAAAAGGTAGAATGATCTGAACGGATAAAAGAAACCCAACTATAGTTTGTCTAAAAGTGAGGTACTTTAATTGTGAAGACAGATAACTTGAAAGTAAGTGGGTGGAAATAATTCACCATACAAAAAGTAGCCTGAGAAGGATGGAGCAACCATATTAATATCAAGGCAAAGTGCACTTCGAGGCAAAGGGCATTAGTAGAGATAAATTACACATAAGCACAAACGTGTGATCTTGACTAACGGCCTACATGAGGTCATCTTCACCACATGGGGTTGGGTCTGCTTATCCCTGTCTTACATCTGCCGTTCTCTCTTTTATGTGGCTTCCCATCCACTGCCTCACCTCACTCCACTTAACCAACATTAACAACCTAGCATTTATCTTTTCCATATTTTCCTCATGCTTGTAACATTATTTCTAGACATATAATGAGTACACACATACATGTAGACATACAGAGGCAAAAGCTTTGTCAACGTTTCAAGAAAAAAATGGGTTCACACCACATACGCTTTACTTCAGCTTGTTTCCTCTTTTAATACCTCATGCAAATCACTCCAAGTTCCCAGATTCACTAGTTTAATGGATTATTAAGAATTATCCATTACTATAATTATAATGAATCACTACAATTTATTCGACATTGACTATACAGCCTCGCACTATTTGTATGATAAGTATTCCCAGGTGTGAGATTCTGGGTCAAAGCGGCTGTGTTTGTAATTTTAATACGTTTTGCCAGATTGGTGTCCCCAAAGGTCGTGGCAATCGCATGTCCACCAGCAACGAGGGCGTGTTTACCTTCTTCCCAGCACAGGAAGCAGCTGTCACCTTCTCCACCAGAACTTCTGCACCGCCCCATGGCTGGCGGAGGGGCAGATGCCATTGGAGCTCACGCCCACCCTCACAGGGCTCCAGGCCCACTTGGCTGGAGCAGCAGCACCCAGACCCACTTCTCCTCCAGCTCCTGCCCCATCTCCTCCTTCGGGGTCCCAAATCCTGGGTTGAGCTATGAGTATAACTCGATTGTGTCTACCTGTGCCAGGGACTCCTGTGCGGAGGTACCCAGCTCGTTTGCAGTTCACCTAAGGCATCAAGGTCATGGGCTTGGTGAAAATGAAAGACTAATATGGGATCCCACGAGACGCAGCCTCCTGGTGGGTTCCAGCCTAGCCTCCCGGGTTCCAGTTTGACCTCGCATTCCTCTATGGCACACTTGTTCACCTCTTTTCCCACGGCCAGCCCTGCTAACCTCAGACTCACAGCAGACTCAGGGACTACGCACTGACATAGACTGTTTAGCTGGTTCCCATTCACGTATGGGGTCTAACACGTATGATACATCCCCGACTGATAGACCACGCTCTCAGCACAGCTCTATGGCAAATCAAAAAGAACTTGGAGCTTGGTTGTATATGCCAACATCAGCTGTCACCGTGGCCAGCCTTTAGACTGTGGATTGCAATTTACCGATGCCACTGTGCAGTGAGCCAATTCAGCAAACAGGTGTTGAGCACCTACTGTGTGCTCTCTGTCAGCTCTGCCCTTCCGCTAGTAATCATGCTTTTATAAAGACAAAGAAAAAGGAAACCTTGAGATAAGGTTAAAAAAAAAGTTTATGTTTGTAGTTGTAGCAATTTTCATATTAGATTAATGCAGCAAGTGTTTTTAATGAAAAACACTTTTTTCAATGGATAAGATGACCCAGTGATACATTGAAGGTGACTTGATAATAAAATGAAACATGCATTTCACCCAGAAATCCTACCTCAAAGAACCTACTGTAAAGATGTAACTCTACTGATGTATAAGCAACATATACACAAGATTATTTATTGTGGCCTTATTTATATTGACAAAGTATCGACAACAATTTAAATGGCCACATAAAGAGGACTACTTCGATCAACTATGTTACATTCTATGTTACATCCACCGAAAAAAAAAAAAAAAAAAAAAAAAAACAGCTGGCCCAGCAAGCTGCCAGCTGCAATACATTACTCTTTTTGTGTGTGATTTTTTAAGAGGGTAAGATCTAATTGCCCAATGCCGACTTTCTTTAAGAAAAGAAAAAAAAGAATCTAGCACACTAGCATGAATCAACATCTTCAGAATTTCAACAATAGTTTAATTTATACATAATGCTTGGATCTGCAAATGTTTGAGAGACATTCTTGTTGCCTTTCTATAATAAAAAAAAACAATAATAATAAGACGGCAACCTTCCATCCATGCCCTGGAGCCCTTCAAGCATCTCTGTAAATTTTCAATGTTTCTCCCCTCAGAAGGCAGGGTCTAACTGTCCCCCATTCAAACGTGGGCTGGACATCGTGACCCTCTTGGAAGTGATCGTGCTCGATTTCAGAGACTCATTCTTAAATGGCAACACAGGCTCTACCTAGTTCTCTCTCTTTGGGGACATGAGCCATCCTATAGACTAGAGCTGCCCAGAGGCCATCATGCACAAGAAACCATGGAGACAGCCCACTCGGAGATCAAAATGCCCAAGGAGCCCCAGCTGGCCAGCCAGATGTTTGAGCCTTGCCGGTCAGACCAGTGATCTAGTGACCTCCAGCTGATGCCAACTCCAGCCCCTATCCCACCGCTGCCGTGTGTGACAGACTGTCCAAAAACTGCCCGGCTGAGCCTAGTCAACCCTCAGCACCGCGAGAGACAAAAACATGTTACTTTAAACCACTAAGTTTTGGAGTGGCTTGTTATGCAGCAACGAATAAGTGGAACATTCTGGGTAGAGAAATAAATAGCACTGTCACCCTGTTCCCAGGACATAAATTTACAGGGAGGCGGGGTCACAGACAGTTTCAATACAACCTTAGCCTTCTGGAACGTACTCGGGGTTCGGTGGGAGCACAGACATGAGACCAAGTGTGACCTTCAGATTTAAATCATGAGGCATGTCTCGTCTTTTATTTAGAAACAACAACGAAAAAAGCTCTTTTATTTAATAACAGCCCTATCTGCAAAAATATCAGGAGACTGAACCACTCCTTGAAGCTCACTGCTTCCAGCTGTCTCTTGTGTTACAATCAAATCACTGGCACGAGCGAGCTGGCGACGGTCAGCCTGGGGTGACACTGAAAGGCCACCTCTCCTCACCGCTCAAAGTATGTGCCACTGTGTGTTCTGAAATTCTCAGCATGGATCTCATTTGCCACAGCAACCCTTCCGGATACTGCAAACTTTTTAAATTGGAAGCTTCGAAGGCAAACATTCCTGCTTTACAAACCGGCCTGACGGAAGGAAGCAGAATCAGTATGATGGAGGACTTGCTCTATGATGAGTAATTTGCGTCATCTCACCTGATGGCAGGTCGGTCCTGCCAGTCAGAGTGTGTGACAGTCACCACACAGAGACAGGAATCGAGTCTCAGGGACAACGTAGTCTGCCCATCGTCAGCAAAAGGCAGGGAGGGAATGTGAAATCGAATGTTTCTGTCCCAAATCTCTTGTTGTTATGGGTCGAATTGCATCCCCTCCCCCCAAAACGATATGCTGGAAATCATGTCCCCCGTGCTTCAGAATGTGACCTTGTTTAGAAAGAGGGCCGTTGACGATGTAATTAGTGAAGATGAGGTCACGCTGGAATGGGGTGGGCCCCGGATGCAACATGACTGCTGTGTTTACAAGAAAAGAAGACAGAAAGGGGCACACAGAGAAGAAAAGGCCACGTGGTGACGGAGGCGGAGAATGGCGTGATGTGGCTACAAGCCCAGGAACACGGGGATCACTGGCCACCTCCAGAAGAAGAGGCGAGGAAGCATTCTCCCTCAGAGCCATCAGAAAGAGCGCCACCCTACCGACACCTTGACTTCGGGCCTCTAGCCTCGAGAGCCATGAGAGAATGAGTTCCTGTTCTTTGAAGCCACCCAGCTTGGGATACCTCATTACGGTGGCCCCAGGAAACCGATGCATGCCACGGTCCCCGGAGTTCTGACCTCCAGAAGGTGCTCCCACAGGCCTGATTCTGATCACTCTTCTGGAGTGAGGAGGAGCGGCGGCTTCCAGAGAGATGGGTCAAGGATTCAGTCTGAGTTCGCATCGGGCCAGGCGCACGCCGATCCCCCTCGGCCAGAACGAAACGTTCTGGATGGCTTGGGTGTCTGTGGATCAGGAATCTGGTTTTACGGAAGGAGCTGGGAATTTTTTTTGTTCCAGTGTGTACTATATCACGGGAGTTCTTGTTTATCCAAAGGATTTTCCATGTAAATAAAGACATTTGCAAATTGATTTAGATTAATCAGGTGTGACTGCTGGATAAACAGAGGGGAAAACTCTGTCACTGAGACCCGGGCACTGCAGCAAGCAGAACCCTGTGCACGGGCCCGCAGCATGGCGGTGGGAGCAGCGGGACTCCTGCGGTCCAGGAGGGAAGATGAAAACCAGAAAGGGAAAGAAACCCGAAAATATGAAAAACATCGTGGGATAGAATTCCAAAAGAGGCAGCCAGGCTTTAATAAGGTCCACCGAAGAGATGTGAGTTTAAAACATGGGCCCCCCCCAACCCCAAATCTACAGATTCATACCTCCTGGCCTTCCCCAACTCCTGCCCCCGCCCCACACGCAAACAAACACACACAGACAGACACAGCAGCAGACAGGATCATACACAGAGACACACACAACGTACACACAGACGGAAACATACACACAGACAGACGCACACAGATGCACACACGCACGCACCCTTGGGTACAGGGATAACTGTGCGTTTGAAGTGTTTTTAGAGATACAGTGCAGGTATACTCAGCATCCCGTCAAATAAGACATTAAGTAAAATATTTAGTGAATAATAACTCTTAAATAAAATGTTAAATGAAATAAGCAGGGTGCTCAGCATTGTGCTCAGATCAGCCAGTCTCCCGCCAACTCACGGACTTGTAAGCAATGATAAATACATATGTTTTAAGCCGCTGAATTTGGGGATGGCTCGTTACACAGCAAGAGCCAACTGATAAATACCGTATTTCTCACTAGTGAGACTTGATACTGTAAAGACGTACGTTCTCTACAGATTAAGGATGAGTATGGCTCCAATCAACATATCGAGATATTTATTCCTCTGGGATTTTAAAAACAAATTGTAAAACGAAATTAGCCACTAAAAAAATTGGGGGGAAAAAACTAATGGAGGATAAGATCTTTCCCCATCAGATATTTAGAGATCCCATAAAACTAGTATAGTTACACGACATGGTACCAAATGAACCAATGGAACACAACCAAGGGAGCAGAAAAAGATGAGAGAGAGAGAGAGAGAGAGAGAGAGAGAGAGGATACTATAGACAAATATAGATAATGCCATATTACAAATCCATGGCAGGGAGGGTGATAGGTTATATAATATACAGCATTGGAATAACTGGTTATCATTTTGAAAGACAAAATTAAATTCTAACATCACCCTGGATACTAAAATAAATTCCAGTAGATTAAAGACTTAAACGTAGTAAATCAAACTATAAAAGTATTAGAAAAAAGTACAGATGACTATTATCATAACCGTGGGGTATAAAGTGAGCCCGTCTGAGCAAGACATAATCCAGAAGACATTAAGAAATAGACTCACACATTTTACTCCATAAATATTAAATGCTCTATACAGCAAAAGACCACAGGCAACATTAAAATACAAACAATAGCTGGAGAGAAAGTATTCGTAATATATATAAGGGACAAAGGACACGCTCAAAGCTCTGACGGTAAGAAGACCACACTGTTCCTTTGAAAAACGGGGTGATTTGTGCAATAGAGAGAAATGCCAGCAAGCAGTAAAAAAGAAAAGCTCAGCCTCTCCATTGTGCCCTGGGCCTGGCACAAGCCATGACTGACACCTGTGATGTCAGGGACAGCAACGGCCTCGTGGCCTCTCCCGGCATGGACAGGGCGAGCAGAATACCTGCACGGTGGTCTCTGGGCGTTTACCGTGCCTGTTAGACGTCAGAAACGGCATCCTCAGCAGCAACAAGGCGACGGGTGGAGAAGTTCAGGTGCATCGGTAGCCACGGCGAGCAGGAGGCTGATCTACACACGCGGGCGGAGGGAGAAGTTCATGAGTCATTCTCGATGGACTGTCTAACGAAACACACTCGGGAGGAAGGGAGGATTCTTCCCTCTCACCGTCCACTTCTGAATAGTTTAAAATTTTACACGGGCATGCATGATTTATGTAAGCCTAAAAGAAAGAAAGAAAATAAATGTGCGAGTGAATGAATACTGGTGTTTTAGGTATGAGATCGATTTGGATAGAAATCTAGGGACAGGTACGGGTACAGAGGTACAGATATGATATTGATGTAGGTGTAGATGTAGACGTTAACCCCCTCATCACTTTCCATGTTAAAATTCGCTGTCTTTCAAATCTGGGAGCTCTCCCCAAGTGACCCACAGAAGTGTGCAAGTCCTTAGCCGTGAATGGAGCTGTCACCAATTTAAGGCACACTCAGCCTCATTTATGCGGCACTTTTGTCTGAGTAAAGACCTGGGAACTTCCATCCGAGGGGCAGAGAAGTCAGAGATGAATCCTGTTACTGAGCATTCCCGATAAAGCCTCACTGAGCAGGCCCCGCCCCTCTGCCCCC
>AWHC01008939.1:0-22815 GCA_000465285.1 Eidolon helvum | reverse complement strand
CCGCCAAGTTGATACGTCACATCCCAACGCCCCATGCGATGGTATTCGGAGATGGGGTCTCTGGGAGTAATAAGGAGGGAGCTCTCATTAATGGAATTCATGCTCTTATTAAAGAGACCCCAGAGAGCTCCCTGGACACTTTGCCACGTGAGGATTTGGAAAGGAGACGGCCATCTGTGAACCGGGAGGCAGGTCCTCATCAGACACTGAGTCTACCGGGGCCGTGATCTTGGACTTCTCGGCCTCCAGGACTGCAAGAAACAAACGCTTACTGTTCAGGCCACCCAGGCCGCGGTATTTTTAATGTAATAGCCCAAACAGACTAAGACAGTCTGGCATGTGCGGAATTCCCTTGTGACTGGCTTTACAAGAAGAGAAGAACGGTTCCGGCCTCCGGCCTTTTCTTCACTCAAGTCCTCTCAATAGGATTGTGACCTAAATACTTTTGGCAAACGGTGTCTGTCTTCTCCTCAGTCACTTCCCAGGCGGCTGAGTGGCACTGGGGCTTGAGTGACACAATGAGGATGCTCACCCCAAGGGACACACGAGGTGGCCCTCGGAGGTGGTGTCTGCCGGGCTGTGACCAAGGCCCGCGTGCCCTCTGTCCTCCGCTGAATGCTGGCCTGGCAAGATGTCCAAAGGCTGACTTTGGGGCCCATTCGTGTAAACAGCCCGCCCCTCTTTTTTTTGCCTCTGCCTTTTGCGGAGAACATTTCTTTCTGGGAAGCGGCATTCTAGATTTCGAGACCTGGAAAGAACTGCAGAAGAAAACTAAAGTCTGGAAAAGGAAGGAACCAGCTCGGTCCACACTCCTCGTCTCTGTGACTGACACAGCACCCACCTGACACCCAGCCGGCACCGGGTCCGCTGCCGGCCCTTCTGCCTGCGTTCCACCCGCGTCACCTCCCAAACATCTCTCACGTGTGCCCCATTCTCTCTAACAGTAGCAGAAAGATTAACTTCCTCTAAGCCACCTTTACAGTTCCTCTTTCAAGTCTACATCAGCTTCCCTATGATTTTGTGCACAACAGTCTGGATAAACTCTTAAAACACAAACCTCGTCATGCCATTCCGCTTTTTAAAACTCTTCCTGATGCACCTCTGTCCTGAGGATACAGTAAAAGCGATCCTTAGCCAGGGCTGTGATGTCCTGCGTGATCTGGCTCCTTCAAGCCTTGGTGCCCTCCACTCCCCCCTGCCCCCTACCGTGTCTGGCAGGCACGGGTGGTGTTCCATGAGTCGTGATGGGGTTTAATCAGATTAGCCAAGTTTATTCGGCTTGTCTCAGCCATTAACTTGTGACTCCAAACTCTTGGAATAGGTCTTTGTTTAGAGAGAGGTGGACTTCGACAACCCCCTTCTGCTGTTCAGGATTCTGGCTACAGAACAACCGGAGATGTCTGAAAACAGGGGCCAGGTTCTGATCCCCTCTGCCGGAGCCTGGGATGGCCAGCCACTTGCAGGGCAGACCCCCAAAGCGAGGGATGCCGCTGTCATACCTTTGGTGGGGGTGAGGGGCACAGGGCTGGCTTTGCTCTAAAACTTCATAAATCTCATCTCCATTTCAGAGGGTGACACAGCCCCTCAGAGAGGGGCACTATTTAACCCAAGTCTCTGGCCCCCATGCTGGTTTTAAAATGCACCCAGGATTTTGCTTTCACGAGGGTATGGTGAGGCCGACGGATCAGGAGACAACTGCCATTGAAAAGATAGTTCATTACTTACAGTTCCCAAGAGGAGGCAGCACGCCAAGCCACACAGGGCCACACAGGGAAGCACCGGGCTCACAGGAGGAGGAAGGAGTGAGGGGAAAGCCTGCGCCAAAGCTTTTATTGTGGTTTTTGCAGGGAGGAATGAGCGAGGTAGGGTAAGTAGCTGAACAGGCTTAGGATTGGCTGGCTTGAATAATTCTGGCAGGCTCTGGGGCATAGAAGCTGTCGCTATTTGTCTGGTATCTGGCCCTGGAATTATTAGGGCAGAAGGATAGAGGCTTGACCAGATAAAAGAGGGGATTGCAAGTAGGGCTCTGGATTGGTTGGTTTGAATATGAAAGCCACACTCTCAGGGGGGCCCTGGGAGCTGTGGTCTTCTCCTGGCCAGCAAGCCCCAAATGCCGCAGCATCAAGAATATAGAAAATAGGAACATATAGTGGATACAGTGTTAAAAGCCCCCCCAGTTGCTGCAGAGGATGTGAATGAGAGTTTCCTGGGCAACTTCCGCCCACTGGACCAATGTGCTGAAGAATCTGGGGGGAATGATCAGAACTCCTAAGATGGGATCTGAGAGTCCCAGGCCACCGGGTCAACACACTTCTCCTAAGACAGTCTGGTAAAGTGACTTCACTGGGCAGGACACCACTGGCCAGAGGTCTTTGGTGAGTGCGGTGGGTGTGTTTGGAGGGCAGGGGTGGGGAGAAAATGATAAACTTGAAATAGTGGAGAAAAGCAGGTAGAATTCAAACAGCATCGCAATAACGGATTCGACTGTAGGTGTTTCGGCCAGTCATGTTAAATTCCAGGCTCGAATCACACACTCTATATGTGGATATGGAGGCTTCGGAGCCTTGGGAATGGGAAGTAATACGATGATGAAGTCATAAGCAGAAGCACGGGGAGAAGTTGGGACCCGGGCGGGGACAGTCCTTGGTAATTAGAGCCTCCCGACTGAGCTGTGGCTCAGGTCTCTTCTTCCTTCCTGTCCCAGAGGTGGCAGCCACCATCCTTCACGGCATATCGCTCCCCCGGCAAAGTCCGGACCCCATCATCTCCTGAACTCAGAATCAGTTGTTTTAATGCAACAGAGCATCCTGCTTTAGAACGCTGAAAGATGACAAGCCGGGCACTCGGAAGTGTCACTGAGCCTTCCATAATTAGCTTTAAACATGTTCCCCAGACCCACGACCTCTAGGAACTCAAATCAGGCACCTGGCCTGTTAGAGGATAAAGGAGAGGACTCAAATCTGACAAAAAATGATTTTTGGAAGGAATAAAGACAAATGTCCCGTGGGGAGGGCTGCATTTATGCCGGCTCTCGTTCCGCCAGGGACGGTTTGTAAAGGAGGCAGGAGGTTGTGGCGGTGGTGGGGTGGGGGAGGTGGCAGTGAGCTCTCAGAGGCCACACACCTGCTCTCTCTGCTGGACCACCCCTGTGTGTCCCCACTGAAGTGGCTCACGCTGCCATTCACAGGATGGTTCTGTGGGGTGAAACCCTGTCATGGTCCCAGTGGACGGCACTTTTTTTGATTTTACACTTGATCACACACTTTCTTCCATGATCGTTTCCTGGCATAGAGCCAAGGGAGTTGCATCGCTCCAGGCCTGGCCAACAAAAGGTGAAACTGATCTGTTTGCCAACTCGGGACCGGTGGGGCCTGTAGAGCAACTGCGTTGAGATCATCGGAGATGTTCTGTGATAGAATTGCTCCTGGGGTTTTCTGCCCAGAAATATGCCCTGCACTGACGGGTTGTTAGCGTTCTTATTTCCGGGAGTTTCTCTGAACTGCTCTAAAGAACCCCAGTGTCCAGGTTGATACCCTTCCCCCCTCAGCTCCTACTTCATCAAGACAGGCTCAGGCTGCTCTGTGGGCTCTGGGCTTACATTTTCGGCGCTGAGTGGGATGCCAGCTCACAGCTCACAGCGATGACCTGTCTCTGGGGGACGGGACTTCAGGCTGGAGTCCCAGAGGGTGAGCACGCAGCTGCCAATACATCGCGAGCCCTCCCGGTGCAAGGGAGCCGTGCCAGGGACTTTGCCCTTCAGCTCTCTCATGTAGTCTGGGCTCTAGTAACTCCTGTGCCCTCTGAGGATGGCTCCGTGAGCAGTGAGTGCCTCTCTCACCCGCCGTCAGCTTGGTGGCTCCATCTTCCTCACTGTGTGCTTCCTGCTAGAGAAGGTGTCAAGGAGCTTGTTCTGGGTTAGTGCCCCAGACCTGTGAGGCTGAAAGCCCCAAAGGCTGGGCACGCAGAGCACCCTGTGGGTGCACAAGCCCCGGGGGAGGCAGGGGCACGGAGCCCTCGGCACTCCTTCTTGGCCGCCTCCCAGCTCAGATGTTTGCAAAGGATGCAGTGGGATGATAGGAAGACACAGAGCTGGGGGAGGCCTGGCTGCAGGAAACGGCTGCAAGCATACAGTTCCATCGGGGTATCCCCCACCCTAATCTTACCAAGATCAAGCAGGGTCACTGTGTGGCAAGTAGCACATGAAGACTAATACCCATGCCTGGGCTGCTAGCCAGCATTCCCTGGACTGACCCAAGTAATTCCTTCCCTGTTCCCCAGTTGGAGGAGGGGGAGGGGCCTCCTTTGCTTTATCACCTTGCAGCCTGCCAGAGCCTTGTGTGATAGAGAACAGGGGTAGCAATGACATCTGGTAGAGACAGATGTACCAGCTCTGTTCTCCCTACTGACAGGAAGTGGCCTGCGCTCTGCTTTCCCTGAATTCTGATCAGATCCCTCATTCCTTGGGCTGGACTTTGAGTCCTGTCCATGGTGCTGACATCTGAGGGTGGGAGGAAAGCCAGGCTGGAATGGAAGGTGGTGGAAGGGCCTGAGAGCTGACAACAGCTGTAGGAGCCTCAAGGCCACAGCTCACACAGTCGTCCAATTGCATGTGACTTATTAACTCTCCATATCTTGTTTCTCAAAGGAACTGGACTTAAAGAAGAGAATGCCATGAGAAGGCTGACTTCACAGTAAGGACGAATGAGGAACTAGATGACTCTTGTCCCTATAAATCTTTAGAAAGAAGACAGGCTACCTGCCATCGAATAGGAGCAAATGGGGACAGTGTGACCCTGAAAATCACCCACTCATATTTGCAGGACCCAGGGCACAAGTACCAACGGGGGCCTACATCCATGTGTCTACTTACTCAAAAGTCATGAATCGAGCTAACAAACTGTGAACGAATGTGTCCTACCATCCTGCCCTGACTAGTGTGCCCACATAGCCACCCGGTAGCTGCTGTCTGCATGTAGAGTCCTCTGACACCTTGGAGTTTGTGCTCAAGTGCGTGGCACAGGGAGAGCGAGAGCTAGCCTTGGCTTGTAGCCCGACCCCGGCTTTCCTCACCCTCGGCTCCACCCCACACCGTGAGAGCATCAGGTGCCCGCGAGTGGGCACCGTCTGCACATCCAAGCTCTGCCCACCTCTCCCCCTTGAGCAACTGCGCTTGGCCACTCCACGGCTGTGCCTGGGGCGCACACCTGGTGAAGAGGCCTGCAGCTGTTTTGCAGGTGGCCATTTGGGCAGGAAGCCCAGGATGTTGGAATGACAGTATGGGCTGGAAGGGGGGTGCTGTGGCTCTATGTTGGCATGTCTCCTTGACCCCACAGACTCCTTGTCCCATGGGGAGAGGGCATAGCAAGAGTGGGACCCTCCACCCAGGCCTAAGGGTGAAAAAGGTCAGGACAGCTCAGCCACTCACTCTCTCCTCTACCATCAAGCAGTCAGCAAGTAAACATATGAGCCTTGGAAGTGGTGCCTTCTGCTCCCCTGTCCAAGTCCTCCCTCTCCTCGCTGGTCCTCAGTGCTCCATCAGCCAGACCCCTCCCCCACACAATTGTATGATATCATTTCCTCAGGAGGAGAGGGAATAAGGCAACTAACTACAGTGGGTACGTAGTAACCTGGGGGTAGGGAGAGTGGAGGGATGGTTTCTACCCTCAGGCCAAAAGATAAGGGGAGAACCCAGGAGGAGAGAATTGCGTCGAGAAGGACGACTTGAGAAATATAGGGACCTTTGGGGGAGGGATACAACCCATCCAAGGGGCCTCGTGGGTGGAGAGCTGGGAGACTAAGCCCATAGCTCCACACTCCTTCCTCCCTCTAATTCCCTACGGTGCTCCCCAAGGGCCAAACTCAACCAGAGTCAGAGTGCACAGGATGAGCTGTAGCCCAACAAAGTCGGCCTCCTGGAGCCGAGCAGAGGATGGAGATGAATAAGAGGTGAATCTGATGGGGCAAAGAGTGAATATCCAGCATAGACACTAAATAAGGACTCAGAAATGACCAGTAACAGAAGACCAAAGGTGGGCATTTTGCTCTCACGATCGGTAATGTGTAATAATAATGTGTAAGTTTAACACTGTGCTACGTGGTGACTGGGTGGAAGCGGCATGCAGCTCACGCAGGTAATGCTGCAGCAGCGCCCCCCAACTCCGACAGCTCGAGTCAGCTTAAAGACACTCAGCAAAGTAAGGCGGAGGCTAGAATCCAGGTCCAACGCCAAGTCCGTGGCCTTTCCCGCATCGTACTGCAGTGCTGACAAATGACGTCTACAAACAGGGGAGGGAAGGAGAACGGACTGTGAGAAAACAGAACCAGTTTCATGCGTGTTGTGTGAAAGGACAGTGGACGCCGGAGTGGGAAGAGCCAGCCGGCAGCTGGACACGCGGGACTACAGCCCACAGATAGCGGCTTACGTGTTGTCTACGCTCGGGCGTCGGACCCAGGGGTGGGAGGTCTACACCTCCTCGCAGCAGCAGCCGGCTTAGGAACCAGATGTCCGCACAGAGTCCAAGAAGCATTCCACCATTTTCTCCCATTTCCTTGTCCTATTAACGTTTTTTCCTTTTTCGACTCCCTGACCACTGTCCCGCACGCCCTGTGCCTTCCGTCACCAGCGCACCGAGAAGGCTACTGCCTTTGCTTTAGTTTCTCTACAAGGACCAAGTTCAAAATGAAACATCATAAAACTGAGGCAGGCTAAACTAAATCAAAATTAGAAGGAAATTAAAGGCATGATGCAAACCGGCTGCGACACTGGATACTAAAAAGGAGATCCGACAGCTGGTCCCCTGGAATGTTACCTGACCAGAGAGCACATGCACCAGTGAGTGAGAAGTGAATTTCTCTGAGTACTTGGCCTGAAGCTGCTCTCTCAGTCTTCACTCAGCCCCACCAACAGACACTCGAGAGGTTCATCTTGAACTGTGTTGACAGGTGTCTTAACTAACTTGTTGACACTGTCACTGTTTGGAGCACAGCACTCCCTCTACTGTTTTTAGAAGCTTGTGCTAGGAACCACTCGTCCCTTAGCCGGTCTGTCCTCACACGTGACTTGAATGTGGGCTCCACGGATCACGCAGGAAAGGAACGCTGCCTATGTGAGGTGTTCGGGAGACTCTTACCTGGCTTCTTTAAGGTTCCTTCAGCCCATACCCTCCACTCACCTCCGCTACTCCAGAGTTCCCCGATCAGCTCCTAGCTTTCACGAATCCATCACCCAACACCATGGCCCTAAGAAGCCAGCGTGGGAGAACTTAGTAGATTGGACGAAGGACACCAGAAGCTAGATGAGCCATGATTCCTGGAGCCCAGCAGGTAAGAGGACTGAGTGACACTCTGAACCAGTGAATCATAAAAACCAAGTCCCAGTCTTGACCAGTAGTCCAATCGTATTCCCCAGTCATACACGGTACCCCCGGCCTTGGCCAGTCATCAGGCAAATGGGTGCCACAGTCACACAGCTAACTGAGTGGGAATGTATTAGAACAGAAGAGAATTTTCAAAATTGCTTAATCCAAACCCCTCATTTTATAGATGAGGAAATTGTGACTCAGAAAAGCAAAATGACTTCTAACCTACCCATCGTCACATAGGAGGTTAGAGGCTAAACGTAATTAGGACCCAGGTTTTCTAACACCCAGTTTATCACATGTCGACAATACTGGATACGTAAAATTTAAGTCCTGATTGAGAGTCAAGAAAATCATCCTCATCTATGAAGAGGAGAAAATCATTACGTTACTGAAGAGATTCTCTAAAGACGCAAAGGGTGTTTCTCACTGACATAGGAGCCATCTTCACAATATCAATTTATAATTACGAAAGAAGATTCCATGTGGTGTTTTTCTATCTTCTTCAGTTTAAGAACTTCACATTTAGGCTGGAGAAGACAGGCTGAGTGTGTAACACCGATGTGAGGTTTCATTGAAGACAGTGACAACCAATGATAAACAAATAAAATTGGGCTTTAATAGAAATGATAAGAGCGAACACAAAAAGAGATTAAGGAAGAGGATTAATAAAAAAAGTTCCTAGTGTTATTTTCAAAGGAGATGAAGAATCTCATGCTTTAAATAAATTGGTCTCCACTGACTACTTCCATTTCTTTACTTCCCATTTATTTCTTAACTCCCTATAATCAATCACACTTTACATCCCTTCTGGAAAAGGTGATCAGTGACCTCCAGATTTCCAGTTCTACCAACTGTGTCCTGTTTTCATCATAACTGGCCTTCACAGCATTTGGCCTAATTAACCATGACACTCCTTTCTCTCTGAGTGTCCATGAAACCATTATTTTTTCTGGTCCTTCTTTTCTATTTCCTCTCAGTCTCACTAGATGGTGTTCTCTGAGATCCCACTTATGGCTTCTTCTTTCCCCCCGACTCCTCCCAAAATGATTTCAGTTCCATACTACCCACATATGGACAGCTCTTAAATGGTTGTCTCTAACTCTGTCTTCTTTCCTGAGCTCTAGAATTTTCGTTTGTTTTTTGTATGTATACATATATATTTTTTCACTGCAGATTAGACCTTACAAAATCAAATTCATCATTCTCTTCCTCCTGAACCAACATGTACACCATGTCATCCAAATCAAAGACCTCTCTTATCTCTGCTCCCTTGACTGGACTAAACCTTCCTCTGCCATGTTACTACATTGCTTTGCACATCTAGACTTTATGTACTTTATGTCATATATTTCTCAATCAAAAAGCTTTAAAAAATAGAGACATTGATCTCCCCTTTGTGATTTCTGAGTGGTCAGGAACTTGTCTTTTCATCCTTGGCACTGTAGCTGGTGGGTATTTAATAAATGTACGTTCAAGGAATAAATAAAATACCCATCCATCCATAACTGGCTTATAATTCAGCCTTCTCTAATGTATAAGAACACATTAGGTGGTCCCTGAAAGACTTCGTAGACAAAGGAATCCAAAATACGCTTTAGAGACCTTGCTGTATACCATATACCATATACCATATACCATATACCATATACCATATACCATATACCGTATACCTTCTTCCAAAATGAAAAGCTGGGATAGCCGTTGTTATCCTAACATCTGGTTATAATTAGTAGCTCTTTAAGTGTCAAACATAATAAGGGCAATTACTCCGCATGTCATCTTGATAGTTGGAGGCAATCAAGCCCAGAGTACTGGCTTTCCCCCAGGCAGTTGACAGCAGAATTCCAACCAGGAAACCACTTGAATTGAAGGTCTCTTGAGGCAAAATTGTGGATGCCATCCCCAGGGGGAGTGACGTCCAGAGTGACGTCCTGTGTGGGCTGCCTAACGGCTCTTTGATAACGCTAAAAAAATCCATGTGGCCAAAAGCTTGTGCCCTGATTCCCAGCCACCAGCCTAAAGCTTGACAGCAGGATTTCATGACGAGGAACTATTTTGTAGCAAGTCATTATGCAGTTATTCCTTGCATTTTCACTGTACTTGAGTTTTCAAAGCACTCTCATTTACAACACTTCTTATGAGCCTCACGGACACGTGAGTATAATCTCAATGTGTAGGTGAAGAAACCAAGGCTGACACTGGCTCTGTGGTGTTCTCAAGATCACAGAAGCAAGTAGGATGCTTTTTGCTGTTTTTTAGCAGGAACCTCTCTGCCTGAGCCTGAGAGGGAATCTCGAGGTTGTTTAAGGCCGTTAGTTAATACAAAGGTTGAAAGTATTTCTTCCCAGTCTGTGTTGATCTAATTTTGTTTGCGGTGTTTTGTTTCACAAAAGTCTTAAATTTGTGTTTAGTATGTTGATCGATATTTTTCCTTTTGGATCTCGTATTTTGTGTTTTGCTTACTAATGTTTTTCTAATCCCAAGGTTATAAACATAGTCTTCTGCTTTTTCGATATGACTGTATATTCACGGCTGGACTGTTTGTGTAATGGTCATCTCCAGCGCCCGAGTATGAGTTCAAGGAAAGAGGGAGTCTTGTCTGTTTTATTCCCAACTGTATCCCTAATGCATATCATGGCCTAGTACCTCTGAGCTCAACAAATGTTTAGAGTGAAAAGAAAAGACAAAGATAATGTGGGTATTATTAACAAGAAAATACAGAAAATCAGTATACGGAATGTAGCTACCATGAAATTTATAAAAGAATTCTGTATACATTCTATTAAGTATTACACTTAAAATTTCTGGCTCTTGACATCTTCTGCATAATTCCAAAATAATCATAGAAGAGTCTTCAGGGATCATGGAGGGGGTCCAGCTTCCCAGCTGGTGTGGCATTCCCCTGTATGGCTCTGTCCCCTGACAAGAGGTTGTGTAGTTTGTGTGCACAGCTAGCTTCATGGCCAAGCTCGGTCCCTTGAGGCTGAACGATGGCTTAACAGCGCCTCCTACTGTTGGCCTTCTGTGAGCACAAACCCCGGAGTGAGCATTTTTGTATCTTCACCCCTCCCAAAGCTTCAGTCCCAGGATTTTTTCTGTCGTGTCTAGAAAAGCTCCTGGCAATCTCCACCGCCTCCTGTCTTTTCTTTTGTTCTAAGACTGATGAGCGTTTCTGGGCAGCATCAAATTATTCTGATTGGGCCCATTTCAGATGTAGTCTAACTTCAGCTAAGCCCTTGCCACTTGCTTCCCACTCCTTCTATCCATTCTTTCTGCTACATTACCCAGCGTGGTAGTATGTTCTCAAGCTCCAAATCTTGATTCTGCCTCCAGCCCCTGATTCTACTGAGCTCAGGGGTTTCCTTAACATTTCTTGTCTTCACCTCAGATCCCTCTCTTTCATTTGCTCCTATCTTGATGGGGAAAGTATCCTTCTTCCTCAGAGCAAACTTCCCCGTGTTCTCTCAATTCATTCAATATGGCTTTCTTGTTCAAATTTACTTTTTCAAATAGTTTTGTCTTCTCTGACTTCTGACAGGCTCATGACTGCCTTTGGGAGGCGGGGAAGCTCCCTTTACTCTGCTTTGGCCTCTCAGATTGTGTTGTCACTCTCCCTTTTTCAAACTTCTCTGTAATACATTATCTCCAATTCTTTAACTCCTAGTCAGTCTTCATTCTGCAGTTCGCTTCTAGTACCAGCACTGGATTAAAAGCGATCCCTTAAAAACCATGACTGATCTACAAAATATAATAGCACCTCACCACCCATAGATTCCCTCCTTCCCTTCCTTCCTCCCTCCCTCCTCCCCTCCCTCCCTCCCTCCCTCATTCAAACTTAATGTCAAGCAGCATGCTAAGCCCTGGGCATATATAGACAAAAACAAACACCCCTTTATCAATGCCAGCATGTATAAGGCACCAGGGGAGGCAGGACCACCTGAATCAAGGAGAGGATTGCTAGGGTCAGGAGAGGAATGGTGTGCACATTCCAGGTTGAGAGGCAGAGAAGCAAAGAACAGAGGCACATCACACAAAACAGAGAATATCGCTCTGTCTGTTACGGGAGAGAGGACTGGGCACCACGCCAGGAAAAGTTAAATTTCCTTATGAAAATATTCTGGGATGGGGAGCTGGAGAGTTTTGACAGGAAAGTGACATGACCCATTTCAGATGCTCCAAACCCCAGGTGCTGGCTCATCTGTTGACAACTACTCATAGCCCCACACCCTTCCAATTGAATCCTAGGTTAGATCCTACTGATAAGAGGCATGTAGGTGAAATTTGAAAGGTGGGAGAGAAGAAGCCATACTTTGAGAGGTAGCAGCAGCTCTGGGCAGGTGGTTGGCCATTGGCCAATGTGGGATTCTGATAACAGCTTCCCAACGATCTGAGAACACCCAGTCAGTGCTGCAGGAAGCTGAGAGCTCTTTGGTGGAGGCTTCCTTCTCCTATCCTTCCAAATCTCCTGAAAGCCAGCAGACGTCCTGCCCGTTCTTCTCCTAGCCCTTCCGGTGGTTGTGAAACACTCGTTTCCTGGTGAAACCCTAGTACAGACTACCATCTTGGATAATCTTTGCCTAGAAATGGTCCTACACTGATACATACACTCAGTCCTCCCTTCATTTCAGACCACCCACCTCTGTTTACTCCAAGATTCTATCTCACCTCTCTTCCCTAAAACAAAGACTCCAAAATGATATTTCTATCTTTGGCCTTTCTCCTAACTTCCACACCCAAATTTCCAACTACTTCCTGGACGCTTACCACCTGGATGACCTGCTGAAACCTAAAACTCAACAAATCTAAAAACAAGAATCATCTTACTTGTAAACCAGTTCCTTTTCATGAGTCCACATTTCTTTTAAGCACAATACAACTTATCTAATTATCTCGCTCAAAACCTCAATCACAGTATATTTCACTCTCATTCAGGTAAAATATTTATTGAGAGGCTACTATGTGCCAGGCCCTTTACTAAGTGCTGGAGGATCTAGGAAAAACTTAAGTAAATTCTGAAATTGTTTTTCTTTTATCCTTTGACTATATCCAATCACTTGCATATTTCAAGATGGTCAAGTGTCTCTTGTTTTCCCCTCTTCCCTTTCTCAACCCCCTCATCAACCAATAATAACTGTCACCTGGACTATTTCTCTAGTTAACTAGCTAGACTTTTTATTGTTCCATGGACATTTTTTATGTTTTGGTAAAACACATATGCACATACCATATTTTCAGACAGTTTTAGCAGTTCATTGACAGCCCTTTTGGAACTTTAGAGCCCTTGGAATGATTTCATTAACCCAAAGCACTCCACCTCAGTCTCTTCCCCTATCTTCACCATTTTCATGTAGGGCTGTATTTTTATAAAGCTCAATCCTATCATGTCTCTTCCCTGCTTAGAAATGATTGGAGGCTCATTTCCAAAGAAAGTAGTGTTCAATCCACCCTCAGGGCTTCTGTCTCACAAGTCCTCTACACATACCCCAGGTCCCATCTGAACTGGGATACGATCCCTAGCCATCCCCTACGTAACCACATTTCAAAATCCTTCTTCCTCAGTCTTTGATCCCTCACCCCATCTGCCCAAGTCTCACCTTATCCAAGGCTCTCACTTCTTTGAGCTACTTCAACATTTTGTTCCTCTGACACTCACACATCCAGTCTTGTTTTAGAGTTAACTATGTAAGCTTTTTCAGAATACAAGAGTATGCATTGTCTTATCTTTGTATCTCCCGAAGCACCAGGCATAATGCCCATCTCAAAGTAGATGTTTGACTAAGTGTGAGAATAAGCTTCCTTCCAATCTCTCTTTGACATCTGAGTACCAACTGCGCCCTTCATCTTATTTTTTTCTCCTACACAACTGTCCTTAAATATGTAAAGATGATTACTTTGTCCTTCTTCATTATCTGTACAAAAACCAGAAGATACCAGCTAACTTGGTAATCTAAGTCAACATAAACAAAACTCAACGGAAGCACAAAATAGTCAGGAAGTCCTTGAGGGTCCTATTTGTCAACCATCCTCTGACTTGGTCTGTGACTTGTGATAAATGATATTTCTTCGTACCCTTTCTTCTACCATCACTGAGCTAAAGTAAAGGGGAGAGAAGAACATACCACCCATACGTTAGTCATTTTTAAACATAAACAAGAAAGCTGGCAAAGCACTTGGAGTTTTGAAACAGAAAAGGAGTACGACCAAAGTCACAGGTAAATGTAGCTGAGGATGGGTAACAATTAGTTCTAGCTGTGCTACAAAATCTGTGTGACCCAGGACAAAAATCCAACTTCTTGGGGCCTATTTGTCTACTTTTGCATATTATGGAGACTGATACAAGCCAAAGAATTCATGCTACTGAAACATTAAAAAAAAAAATTAAAGTCTTTTAGACTATATCATGCATTTTATAATCATTATTTTAGTTTTGTAGATACTAAAGCTGAAAATAAGAAAGCCATAGATCATTTTCTCTTTAAATGCTCTTTATTTATGAGCCTTGGAGTTTTTAAATGGCTTCGCCTCTGCCCCACCCCCCCAACACACACACACACACACACAAATTCCATTTGGCCTACTAATTTTTGTTGCTCTTGTACACCTACTTCATGCAACTATGAAGGGGAGCTATGGAAGGAAGTGCAATGACTATACTTATAGACACGAGATTACCACACTCAGTTTCCCTCAGAGATGAATCAAAGGCAGAATATGTTCTTCAGAATGACCAATTCCTATTAGATGTACCCTGAATGTTTGGGACAATGTTTTATGCTCTTTCCCAAGTTATTTGTATTACCACCAATAGAAATAATTTTTACCCTTTAAAGGGATTTTTCTAACCATAAACTCCTTTCTCTAAATCGATTTTAGAAATGTGTTTTCAAAGGCATCTCTTTCTGGTAGGAAACTGCCTGAGTGTCTGAAGGCTATGTTTGGACTAAATTAACAATGTGTTAGGCACAAAGAATGACTACTGATTTTTGTGACAAAACGAATATTTGTTTTTTTAAAGACTTCATGCCAATGATCTCATTTATCTTCCACTTCGACCACTTGGGCAGAAATAGATACATCTGACAATCATACAAAGGGTATGTCTCATGATTTTATTTAAGGTATATGAGCTGTCTGACTTTTTAAAGTTTACATACCCTAAATATAATATGGATTTTAAATGATGTTGGTAAAAATTTGATAAAAAACTCAAAGAACATGTGCAGGATATGCCATGACTTTGAGTTCAGGCAAACTGCGTTGGAAAGCACTAACTGCCTTTAGCTCTTTGCTGGTTATCATAGCATGATCCTTGTAGAAATACATTGTTGACACCTATTACTTATTCATAAAATACAATTATTCATATACAGTTAACTATGGACTATTCTCTGCAATTTCTAGAACAATTCTAACGCAATGTAACCTAGAAAATGACAGCATCCAACTTGGCTTACCGCACCCCACCTCCCACCCCATCTGCCCCAAACTGCAGTAAAACGCAAGTAAAATTCGCCTTTAACATCCAGACTAAAATTTTAACCATTAAAATACTCCCCTGTATGATGAGTCTTTGGAAAACAAACTATTGACTATAAATCAAAAGCACCTCATTTGAAAAGAGGATGTTAAAAAGAGAGAAACCACTTCAAGGTAAACACGTGGACAGGTGCCATTCGAACCAAGGAATATACAAAATAGAGGCCAGCTAGTGTTCACTGGCCAATCGCAAGAAGCTCCCTCAACCTAATGCCTGACAAATTGAGCTAATAGCTTATAAAGTCAGCGCACAAATCTGGACTAAGATGGTAGATTAAAGCTATATAATTAATTTCATGTCTTCCTCAAGGTCTACTAAAATTAGAATAAAGAAAAAAAACAAAACAAAACAAAACAGGGAGAACAGGTGAGGAGACGACAGGATAAAATGTGGTCACCTAAAGAGCAGATGGTTCAGTGCACTCACGTGACTGATCTGAGAAGTCTCAAGCTAACAACAGTGGGGAAAGCTGAGGCCCAACCCAGCATTCACCACACAACCCTCATGTGCACAGAAACTGAGAGTACCAGGGACCCCTAGAACCAAGGATAAAATGTGAGGTGTGGGGCTAAAAGAAAAATTACTGAGAAAGATGTTTTAAGAAGTTAGTTCCCTAGATTTATTCCCCAATTCCACACCATAACGCAACCACACTTATCCTAAGCAGGTAGACATTTGGAGACAATCTCCGGAGAGGGAAGAATTCAAAATGGGGATTACGTAAATATATGAATTATGAATAAAGAGACCACCAATACAGCTCTGGGAGTCAGTCTTGCTCCCTGGGCCAGCCATCATTAAGACTCCTCTCTGGAATCTGACCAGCTCAAAAGAAGAGGACTGAAGACATTCACAGTAGAAGTTTCCCAACACAAAGCCCATCTAGATCTTCCAACAGGGAAGTTCAAACTTGGCAAACCTCCGAGTTTCCAAAATTTCCTATCAGCTTTTTAGCCACAGTCATGAGCAGATAACCAGGGATCACCGGGTATCTGAGAAGTCTCTAATATGTAAATCAGAGATCAAAACAAACAGCCAAAACCAACCTGGAGAAACAGAAACAACACAAGGAGAATAAAACTATAAACAAGAGAGTTGAGATAAAACTTGCCAGAAAGAAGAGCAAAAGACAGATGAAAAACTGGAAAAGAGAAAAACAGAAGTTCAGAAGGTCCGATATTTGAATAATGGGATTTTTAGAAAGGGATAACAGAGAAACAATTGCAAGAAATTCACTAATAAGTAAATTTTCCAGAACTGAGGGAATCGTCAGATTTTAAAAGCCTACCATATGTACAGTGTGACCAGCACAATAAAAGACCCACATAGCAAGACGCAATATTGTGAAATTTCAGAACACAAAAGACAGAATTTCTATAAGCTTCCAGAGAAGGAGAAACAAAAATTACATATAATCAATCAGAGTGGTTTTGGACTTTTTTAACAGCAATCCTAGGAGATAACAGATTAATGCCTTCGAAATTCTAAAAGAAAAAAAAATCTACAATTTAGAATCCTGTATCCACCAAATTGTCAACTGAAACGGTATTTTCGGATATGCAAAGTACTAAAATATTTATCTTCCACACACTTTTCTCAAGTTACTGGAGGATGTCACTCCAATAAAATTAGGGAATTAAAAAATTAAAAAAAAAAAAGACTAGGATGTGGCATACAGGACTATAGGAAGGAAAGGCCCAAGAAAGAAGGGAAGTGAACGGAAATACTAGGAATGACAGCTGTGCACCACATCTGAGTATTGTGACCCAAGAGATAGGTGTTAAGACATCAGTCCCAAGATTCTCACTGCTATTATACCAATAAGACTGCCTGAGTCAGTTTGGTCCAGATTCTTTCTGTGCTTATCTGATTTTGACCAAATCTAATGAAATTTCTGTTCTCCCCTCCATGCCCTGGTCAATGGCTCCACAGATGCTTATTTTAAACCAGTCCACCCCCACGGGTGCGATCCGATCTACTCCAGAGAACTGGAGGGAAGCCACAGCGAGTTTAGATGCAGAAAACAGACCATCTCTTGCCAGATGTCCAGGATCCAACTGACACGAGTGCTGTCAGAGGCCCCAACTGTGCTGGACCCTGTCTCCCAGGATTCACTCGTGACCTTGAACACCGTCTTCCTCAAAATGCCTTTTATAAATTATCAGAGAAGGTAAGTCAAACTATGGCCCAATCTGTTTCTCTTCTCCTGAAAGCCTTAATCTAAAAATATTGACAACATCGCCCTTTCCTTACACAGCTAGGCTTTGGTTTACTACTCAGCTTTCTAGACTTAAACAATGTGTATTGTTCAGGGATACATACATAAGTGGCAAAAACTCTAAAGAGAAGAAAGATTAAAACAGAAACCAAGATAATGGTTATTTGTGGATGGTGAAGAAAGAAAAGGAAGTATACTGGAGGGGAACAGAGAGGGGGTCTTTTAAGAAACGGCAGGTTCTATTTTTAACTGGGGCAGTAGGCACACAGGTTTTTACTGTTTTTTTTTTTTGTTATTCCTTAAATGATATTTCTGTTTTATAGTCTTATATGTGACTCATTAAACATAATCACAGCACAGCCTTGCAACGTGTATTTCCCTCTTTGTACAGAAAAGGCAACATTTTTATTGATATACCCATATCTCAGGAATAGCCAATAGCCAACCTCACCCCCGAAGCCTTGATTACAATTCAGTGCTACCTGATTATTATATATGTGCTAACCAATCACTTTGCAGTGCAATGCAAATATTCAGAGGATTGAAGCCAAGTTCAGAGGACAGAGAGAGCCTAAGTTTTTAGTCCTCTCTTCTTCATCACAGTGAGATTTTGGTAAATTAAAAAAAAATTTTTACTATTCACTCAGTCATCATCTATTTGTACTGACATATGAGACTAACCTGTTTACATTGCTCAAAAAACTATGTTGAAAAAAAAATTTTTTTTTTGACGGGGGGACGTCAGGGGTATTGATAGCAAACTGACATAAAAAGGAGAAAATCAGTCTGAAAGCACAGAATTCATCCTACAAAGATTCCCTTCATGGATGTGGCTGAAAACATAAACTCCAGCTTTGAGCTTCTGAATGTAATCCCGGTCAGGACACACAAACTATACAGAATCCTAGGAACCTGGTAAGGAACATGGCTGTTCTGACCTCTGCTGTCTTTTGGTCGGTGGCGTGACCACCTCTCCGTCATTAGGTGTTCCCTAGAATGGCTGGTTCCCTAGAAGGACTGGACGGTGGGTGTCTACATCAGCGTTCGCAGAATGGTAACTCTCACAAGGCGCCGCTACGCGTACAGCACACTGGTGGCGGCTGCTCCCACCAGGTCGACCCAAGACGACCAGCATCTCAGCGCATCAAGAGCCCAGCCGTCTGCTCCCTCCTGGCACATAAGGCTTCTCAGTTGGGAAGGCTCGGTCTGCGTAATACAACAGCACAGCAGGTGTCTTCTATAGAGAGCCACTGGAAGGGGACTCCTTGAGGACAAGATGAGCTGAACTTCATGATGGCAAATACTGACCATACAAGGAATTTTTTTTTTTCTAATTTCTTCTTCTATACCATCCTCCCTATTATTGAAGATGTAAAATCAATGGAAACCTCTTATGACCGCTATCACAAAATGTTTTGAACTCACATGCAATAAAATGGAAAAACAAAAAACAAGAACCCAAGGGTCATCATCAAGTTTTCTGTTTTATTTAAGATTTTAGTTTTAATTCTGAAGAAAGAGGTACATTTCCTTGTTTTTAGTTTTAGCGTCAGGTTATAACCAGGTTTCTGTTTTCTTTTCTCCTGTCTTTTCAATACTGCACAAACGTCCAGAAACTACAGGGTTAAGTAAAAGCTGCAGGCAAGGAGGTCAGACATTTGCTCCTGATGGTTATCAGGTGGCCCCAGAGCAGTGCTATATCTCAGAGTGCCATAGTCAGGTGAATTTAAGGTAAAAGAAAAAAAGATTCCGACAGATGAGAAAGACTGAAGAAATCACTTCTATTTCAGCTCTTATATTATGCATAGGTATTAAATCTGTGAATACTTTTTTTCTTTAAAACATCTGAATTTACTTTAAATCTAAAGCCAAAAAATTTTTTCTCCTTAAAAAAAATCACTTTTCCCCTCATAAACTCTTTAGCAATTGGCCAGTTGCTACTACAGATCAATTTGTCTTTCCATCACCTTCCAATAAATTCTTTTGCTTAACGACACAATTAAGTCCTCTCCATCAACTTGCCAAAAGAATTAAAAGTTAAATTAAATTAAATTAAAAGCATTTTCCCTGCAATAGTGATAAGCTGAGTATCAGATGGATGCCAGGACCACTGCTTTCCCCCATGCATTTAGCAATCTCATTTCAATTAACCTGGTTTTCAAACTTCTGCAGTTGATAATGCATTTATTTGACCTTTCCTATAGATTAATCGTCATTTTCTGCTAAGCAGATTATGTCATTATTATGCGCAACAGACAAACAGTAATTTTCTAAGTATCGAGACTGCCCTTTGATTTCTTTTTTTTCCCTCCTTAAAAAGGCATTTTTAGGAAACATTCAACAGTGTCACTCAAATGCTGAATCAACAGAAACTTTTACAATTAAAAAAAAAAAGATGGTAATGACCCTGTGATCGCATTGCATCTGGGGGTAGGGAGAAAAAAATTGATCAGGAACTGGATTCTTCAGAACTTAAGAGATGAGAAGGGAGCTGTGGGTGGGCTGGGAGGGAGAAAACAGGGCGGGACAAATCCTGCATTTTCTAACGGTTTCTCCTCTTTCCCCAATGGCGGGCGGGGGGGGAAACCTCTTTCCCTAATGGCGGTCCAGTGTTGAACTCTGTAGTAAATCTGTGGGGGTTTTGCTGGGGGGTCTGAAGGCCGTCTGAAAGCCTGGGGGTGGGGAGTGGAAGCTGGAAGGGTTTGAAGGAGGAGGGTAGGGGTTCCAACTGGCTCTGTGCAGAGGGATCTGTGTGCTGAAGGGGGCGCTGTGGTGGGCTTGTGACGGCGCGGCACTGGGGCCGTCCATCTCTGTGAGGGCCTGAAGGGACTTTAGCCAGTGTGGAGGATTGTCATCTTGAAGAGAGTCTAAACTGTTTCCTGAAGATGCTGGAATACCTAAGGAGAGAAAAAAAGAAAAAAAAGAAAAAAAAAAAGAAAAAACAAGAGGGAAAATGGTGAGTCTGGGCAGAAAGAATAAGAAATCTGGCAAACAGAGATTTTTAAAAAGGTGATCAGTTTACCACAATGAAACAGAAGAAGTTACAATTTTAAACTCCTTCCAAATAAGACCTTTTTAATCTTACGTTCCTTTTATCCTCCACCCACGACGACCACGGTTTATTGTCAGAGAAACCCATGCCTCCTCAACTACCCAGACACTGTCCCCCAGTGTCACAGAGGCAGAGCTGCAGGAACGAGTCCCCAGATTGTATGACGTTATTTCCCAATTGTGCGTCTCCTCTGATAAGAATACGTAAACAAGATAGCCTTATAATAGAGAGCTTTATTTAAAAAAGTGGAGTATGTTCCTTTAAGAGGATAAGTCAGGCCCTTACTGTACTCAGACCTCAACAATACACACGTGCTCCCAGATGTCAGCGCCTAGTCCACCAAAAGCAGCAACCGGGCACCACGTGCCTCATTACACAACTAAGCCGACAGAGTAAAGCAAGACTGCAACCCGCACAACGGAACAAGCCACCTCTCACTTGTGGCTTTGTGAAAAGAAGCTTCCGGTGAAGGGACCTCTGTTTTAATTTAATCTGTGTGAAAAACCAAACTGATGGCAGGCAGTGGAGCTGAAGGAGTGAGAAAGTTACCTGTGATGATGGCTGGGTCTGTCCAGCTGCCAGGGCTGTCCCAACTCAGGCTGTCGGTGGTGGCAGTGTTGGACGGTGGTGCACTGTGGTTGGCGTTGGAGGGGGAGGAGGAATTGGGCAGTCCACCAAAGTTGATGTTAATGTTGGGTAGAAGTGCCCTTAGCCCGTCCTGCCATTCCTTCATATTTAAACTCTCTACAGAACTGCTGTTGTCTGGGAGATTTACCAACAAAAAATGAAAGATAAAAAAAAAATAAAAAGCTGACGTTAGAAACATATGTTGTTCTTTTGTGGTTAAGCGGGAGAAGAATTATTCTTTCTTTACTGAGCATTTAAAACGGGTCGTCCTAGCAAGATAAACTTGGTTAGGATTTGCTCGGGAGCTCAGAGCACCTGAAGTGAGGAAAAACTTGCTCAAGGATCAGGAGAGGGAGCTTCTTGTCCTTCTTCTATCCTCTTCACCATTTTGTGTTTGCAAATCAACAATTCGGTTTAAAGACTCTCAATGCTCCAGAGCATTATGTTCCAGCCACATTATGAAGTTCTAGTTAGCGAGGCATTTAGCCAGCTGAGCTGATTTACTCTATTTTTTTTTTTTTTAAAAAAAGCAAGCCTGCAAAGTTCAATACAAGAACTTATTTCTGAGCCCGTTAAATGGAAAACTCATTTTACGAAGAATAAACATAAGCCAACAGAAAAAGAAAAAGAATTAAGTCCTTTCTGATTATAAAACTGGTAATGCATTTCAGAGGAGAAAGGCAGTACTGAGTAGGCTTTTGATTTAAAAAGAGTCTTTTTCCTGTAGTCACAAAGGTCAAGGAGGCAGGGGTTAAACTACCTTTCGGATGGAACAGTTTCCAGCACAGTCTGCCTGCCCTGCTCCAACAGAGTTCTGCCCATCTTTTAAAACATGAGTCCTGGAGTCCTACGGTTCTCTGGGTCTATTTCTGAATAGCATCAAACATGATAAGACACTGTCAATGTAAAAAGGCTTTTTATATATTATGACTTAACTAACTTGATCTACTAATGTCAGAATCCACAGTATAACTGACTAAGGTGGAAAACAGTAAAGTGTAACTACTTAAGATAACTGTGTTTGAAAATAGGAATGTAAGTTGAACTACCATTGGAGTTTTTGAGAAGAACAAAGAAAATTATTTCTGTTTCTACAGGACTGATTAGCAATCCCCACTGGTGGTGGTGGTGGTGGTGGTGGTGGTGGTGATGATGACAATAATGATATTGTGACAAGCCCAGTCTACGCTACTTGGTGAATTCAGAATTTTGTTTTGCACCAATCACTGATCTATGTCAAATTATATCATGTTTCAGCATACGAATCCTTTAACCCTATTAACCTTATTTATAAAAAGGCAAAAAACTACAACCGAAATGAACAAAAGTTACCTCTGAATTTTCTAAGATGAAGAAAAGGCAATATATGCCAATACAGACAAGTCAACAGAAGGGAAAAGGAATTCTTTCCACCTACGTCCATTTCACAATCAATGCAACATCCTAAAGCTCACCCTTCTATTCACATCCTACTATACGTTTGCATCATGCTGTACAACTTACAAGGCACTCTCATTTGATCCTCATGTTGTGAGGTAGGCAGAGTACGGGGAATAGTTTGTATTTAACAGATAAAGGAACAGACTCCAGAACAACTGGCCCAAGGTACAGTGAGGACTTAAACCCAGACCCTATCTGAGTTGTTTTTTTTAATAACACCAATTCTCTCTTCCTTAATCTATTTTGTATAGACTAGTAATTGACTTTTTAATGGGTTGAATATTTAAGGAAAAACCCAGGAGCCTATAAAACCCATAATTAAAAGGAGGCAGAAAAGAAAAGCAGAAAGCATATAATATATCCATTTCAATGATTAGCAGGATAGAGAAATATTTTGGCTGAAGGAACAAACTGGGTTTTGTGGTGGGGGAGGAGATTCTAATCAACACCATTATCAGTTTCCCTCTGGCTCTAACTGCATGAGGCATTATCAAGATCACACTAATAAGTCCTAGGACACTGTCAGTTGCAGGAAGGTTTGGTGGCTATGGTGTACTCTAACCTTGAAAACAGTCAAACT